>APFE030460060.1:101393-169484 GCA_000404065.3 Pinus taeda
TATGTCGCTCTTGAACATGGCACTGTTTGCATTCGTGTCTGGGTGGGGACATCTCATCTCACTTCACTTTTGCCTCCATGGGTTTGGGTTATCCTATTTGGCCACTCACCTGGTCATTGTCCTTCCGTTACGACCTCTGATCATTTGATCCCCAAATACTGCCAAATCCATCGTTGTGCCGCCAATATGTTCAAGAGAAGTTGACCTCTGCAAGTATAACCTCCCTCTGATATTTCACACAAAACAAACTTGTCTCTACCCGTCTCGCGTCGATGATGTGGGAAACATTATGGCCACCTTCGATAAAGATCACTTCCTGTCGACTTCAGCTCATTATCCAGGAGTGACCTAGAGACTCCCTTCAGGTACCTTGGAGCCTGCATGCCTCAATGGCAGGTTCTTCGTGTTCGACGCGAGGTTTTCATCATTGGCCTCCGATCGAATGGCTCCGCGGGTGTTCGACGCCGGCTCATTTATTCACATGCCGTGGATTGTACCTATAGTACCTTGAGGACCATCATCATCATTGGTGGCCCATCTCGCGTCTGTTAACAGCTTCCATCATTGGCTAGTAATCAGACGATGTTCAAGCATGTTCGACTTCGACACCTATATTCACATGTTTGAACTTGTACTTTGATTCGGGTACGGATGGAGCGCAAGACCCTGGTTCTAGCCCATCATGGATCAGGTTGCGATTTTGTGGGACATCATTACATGACTCGTTGATGGATGGCTGCGACCATACCTGAGTCCTCTTAAGGATGGCTGCGACCATACCTCTTATCATTATGGTCTTCTCAGCTGGGTCGCTGCGTCCACGCCACAAACCTTTTTTCTATATGTCTTTTGGATGGCTGCGCCCATGCCTAGACTACATGTAATTGAAATACCAGTTGTATCCGACTGCAGGTTCTCTCCGGTGGTGTTCCAGTCCAGCAGTCTTATAAAGCATTTCACCCCTCCCACTCTCTCGGGCTTCATGCTTTAGGGGGCATCTGTTACACAGTAAAATGTCACTGCCATCATGTCAGTCTCCCTACTGTGCCATAAAACCACATTCACCTCATTTATGCCCTCTGGAATGGCTAAAAAACCCTCTTTGCCTAAGTTAATTGAATCATCGCGTCTGTTTGTTAAATAACCGCGCTGACAGGCGGAGGCTAGTGTAACTGATGCACTGCCAGCACGGAAGCACACGTGTTTTCCGCGTTGGTCCAATTTTATGGACAGCGCGCCCTCCGCTTGTACTATTGAGCGCTGACCAGACCTCTTCTATAATAGATCTGCGATATCAGCGCGCCAGCTCAGTTTCTCACCCGCGCTGATTCTGTTTAGGCGAATTTGTTCTAACAACCAACCTTCCAGATGACTCCAGGTTTGGTTGTTAGCATTGTTGAGGTCGCCATCCTTTCTCTGGTATGTCTGTTCAACTGACCATCCACTTATCTTGGGGGAAAGCTCATCCTTTACCTATTCATGGAGACTCCTTCTCCTTTATAAGCCACCTCCATTGTCCATGAGCAGCTAGTTTTTGAGTTTTTAGTTTTTTAGTTTGGGAACATATAGACTTTGATAGAGGAATTCTTGGCATTAGTGCTGCTTTTGTAGGCATTTGGTGTGTTGTGTGAGGATTTCTTTTGAGCTTGAGGAAGGCTATGAGTTTGTTGCCTTGTATGTGAGAGAGAGACCTCTTTGACTTGGGAGATTTGATTCAAAGGTGAGTGCTTGGAAGACATGCTGGCTGGACCCTCTAGAGAAGGACTCAGCGTCAGGACTTCGATTGTACCTTACTCTATTTTCTGATTAATAGATAGATGACTATTCTTATGGTTCCATTTCCATTTGTTCTATGAATGATTGATGTAAATTGTATCCTTCCTGACTGATACATAGTTGTTGTTAGTAGATTTTACGCTCTTGTTTGCTCTCTCTTTGCTTGTGCAGGTGTTCGTCCACGGGGATAGCGGAGAATTGTGATCGGCTGAAGCGAAGGAGCGAGAGGATCATCTCTTCGACAAACATAGCGTTGGAATCCAAGTAGGTTTCTTTTACCCACTTGTTAATTACAACTAGGAACCTGCGGTGTAGCATTGTTTGATTGTTGCTAGACCCCCTTTGGGCTAGTAGGGATCGCCTCTATCTGTAGAGGGGATTTACCTCTCCAACAATTTCCATTCTCTTTGAAAGCATATTTCAGTATTTGATATTAATGAAATGAAGTGTTATTTCTATTCCATCTCTATATTTATGGTTATATCTGTGATTTGTTGATCCAAATTTGGATCCTTAAACTCTTTTAAAGCTACCCGAACTCTGTAAAAGCTCATACTGAAGTTTAAAGTGTTATGGATGTCGAAGCCTATCAGAAATAACCTCTGAACAATGACAATTTGCACCCAGCACAAAGCAACAAGGACCTTCGGTCAAAGTGCATTGACCGTTGGCCCATGGGGACTATGCATCACACAAAAATGGTAGTTAGGAGGCTTAGACCAAAAAACAAAGGTTGTTTCTGATGCGTGATTAGCACTAATCATGCATCGCTAGGAAAAACCCCTCGAAATGGTAAAGCCCCAAGTGCTCAGTCACAAGGAAAGCCAATAAATCATGGGAAAAGCACTGAAACGACAAGTGGGTCCTGCGCTCCAAAACCAGTGGAATATCAGAGGCGTTTTAGGCAGTAAGCAGGTTTGTCAGAGGACCCAGTGATGCCATACAATGATTGACACATGTTCGGCAGATGAGAGAGAAAACCACTCTCATTGCAGGCTAATGTCTGAGCAAGTCAACCGTGCAATAAGAGAAATAACCGTAGGATCTAGAGGCCCCAGATCTAAGGGCGGAGATTGCGCCCGATGGGAAAGCGGATTCGATGGAGAAAATAAGTTTTAACACATAAAGGTTGAAGTTTGATTGGACCACTGAGTTGGTGGATGAATCATTTCACAGAGTAAACGAAGTAATGAACTATTTGAGGAAGAGCTGGCTCAGCTTGTGAGGAGACAAGTGGCCACCTATCTGTGAAGCATTACAGTGATGATGACGCAGAGCAGGTAATTCCAGCAAACAGAGGTAGGAGATACGAGGAGGTGGGAGAGGAAGCGAATAGTCATGAGATGGATTGACATTAAGCCATGAACAGATAGAGAGTAAAAGGAGAGAAAAAAGAGAGCAGCCTAAGGGCTGTATGCAGACCTGGAAGTAGAAAAACCAAAGCTGAGCTCACTGTAATAGGCAAAGCCACTAGAGATTGGAGGGCAAACAACGAAGAAAATGTTGAATGCACAAAGAGTCTAGGGAGTCACTCAAAGGTCGAGTGAAAAGCCAGAGAGCTTAATTGATAGTAGCATATTGTTGTTGGAATTGCTTGGAGGTCAAGTGATTCACAGAGGCATGTAAAGGCCGAGCAAAAGAGCTTAGAACAACCAAACCAAAGAGCCAGAGCCAACAGCCAGAGAAAGCGCCAGAAGTGAGAGTTGAGAGTCAGAACCAGAGCTAGAGCCAGAGTTAGAGCCATCGCCAAAGCAAGAGCCAAAGCCAGAGTAAGAGCCAGAGCTCGAAAGCTGAAGAGCTCCAAGAGCCAAGGGATAAGATGGTGTTCTGAGCCCAATGTTCCTGTATAAAACATTGGAGTTAGGTGTAGCACTTGTAAAAGAACTATTGCCATAATCCTAGAGAACCTAATCAAGTTGATTAGAGCTCAAGGAGTCGTAGTCCAAGATATTAGGGTGAACTCCATATTATATTGTTGCCTTATGTGTTCATTTTTACTGTTGCTTTAACTACTGTTATATGAATATATATATCAGTTTAAGTACCTCCCCATATCAGAACAAACAACATATTTTAAAGTAAATAATCAGCTAAAAACAAATACAATCATACACCCATATTTTCAAGCATTTCTTAATTCCGCATTGGTTAATCATTAAGACTTGGGGAAAATTAGAAGCTTTGGAAGTGGGAGAGGTTCTTGTAAGTTAGACAAGAAGCCTAAGAGCCCCATTTTCAAATCAGGTGGTATCAGGGCTTAAGATTGATTAATCCCACCTTCAAAGAAGGTTGTATCAGAATGTTTGATTGATAGGGCAAAGATTGCTTGTCAGAAAGGTGTTTGGATAGCCAAGGATTGATTACCTCATCGATTGTATGCTTGGTTGCAAACTGACTATTGTTTGAATTTGCAGAGGTGAAGGGAAAGCTATTGATAGCTTGGTCCAGAAAGGACAAGAAGGAAGAAGGTCTGAAGGCATTCTTCTATCCCAGAGGACCTCAGGGAAATCCTTGAAGCACAAAAGGTTGTTGCAAGAGGTTACTAGATAAGCTCTTTAATAATCTTGTTTGAAGTTCTTTTATGCATTTTGAAATGACAACTTCTACAAGCGAGTCCTAAAATTCTTCTTTATTCACAAGTTCCTTTAATGGATACATGAAGCAAGACTTGTCCACCATGATGGATATGGTGACAGAAATGTATGAGGATTGAAGGAAGAGCAACATACTTAGAGAGCAGTTGATTTCCGTGGAGGAAGAGAAGCAGATGATTTCTGGCAAATTGCAGGAAATGGAGAGACAACTTCATATTGCAAATATGAACCTGAAAAGGATGCATGAGTTGGAGTCACAACTCTTTGTTACAAAAGAAGCCTTGGCCAAGTATCAGCTTGAAGAAGAGGTAAACCATTCCTGTTTGTCTTCAAATTCTTCTAAGAATGCTTACATTGGTTCCTTTGAAAAACATACCAGAGGCATAGGTTCCAAGCTAATGTCCAAGATGGGATATGAAGGAAAAGGATTGGGCAAACATGCACAAGGTATTGTCAAGCCAATAATGGTTGAGGAAAGGCCTAAGTATTTGGGTCTTGGCTATGGATAGTCTTATGGACAGAATTCCAAAGCGGCCATGAAGACCATTGAAACAATTCCAAAAAGGAGTTTCATTGTAGGTCCTCTACCTCAAAAGAGTGAGGATTGTATTCAGGAAGAATGCAATAGCTTGAGACATCATTTGCATGATGCAGGTGTTCAGAAGCACACACTTGAACCAGAGAGTTGTGGAAACTCTGACAACCTTGAGGAAAGTGATGGTGTTCCAAAGGGAGCTACTTCTTCATTTGCTTCACCTCCTCATGAAGGTAATAAAGGTGAAAGAGGCAGGTATAAATTTGGTTCTAAAATCATTCCTTTTTATTTTGTAAGGCATGGAAAAAGAATTGCATCTTCCCTTTTTGGTCTGGATAACCATTATGTTTCTAGATGTTGGAAGAGGATGGCCACATATAGGAAACTTTTGAAGGAAAAGAAGCAAGCAGCCAAAGGTCCACAGGACAAGGCAAATCATGCTGTCAAAAGGATGCACATGTGTTGCACTTATTGCCATAAGCAAGGGCATCTTGTTGAAATGTGTTGGACTTTGAATCCAGCGTTGCTCCCACCAAAGCTGAAGGAGAAGGTGGAAAAAGAAAATGGCAGGGATGGAAATAAAGATTCCATGATTGATGTGATTCAGGATGATTCACATATTGATGCTGATGTGTAAGCCAAGGAGGGTCCTTCCAAATAGATTGGTAAGAAATGGTTAGAATTCTTATCCAAGTAAGGCTGCATGTCTAGTGATGCATATGTTTGCATTTCTTTGTGGAATAAATGCAAGTTGCAGGATCTTACCAAATTGTAAATAGAAAGAAGTTTAGTCGGAAACTCACTTTATCGCTACAACAATATGTTCATTTCAGCTTCGAAAGTACAATGTACTTAAGTGAAAGTTGATAGATGAAATGCATGCATGAGCATGAGATGCATGTGATGTTGGCTTGGGAGAAGTTAACTTGGTTTTCAAAATGGAGATCTTGAAGAAGTGTTTCATCTTTTGGAAAAGAGTCCTAAAGGTCTTTTTCCTACATGCTTGACTTGAAGGGTCATTTGTTGTAAAGGCATGTTTTAATGGCTTGTTATCTAGTCAAACATTTGTATATAGATATAAGACATGGAAGGGTTCACAAGACGTGACAACTATTTCTTTGTTGAAGCAGGAGTTAGCTTATGCAGTTGTTGTCTGTATGCCTTCTGTTGTTAACAGTTGTTGTTGCCAGCTTTTCAAACAAGTACAAATGAAAGTTTCATGGAGAAAATTTACTTCACATTTGTTTGAGCCACCTTAGATCAAGGATCAAGGCAAAGAAGTTCAAACTACCTTCTGTAAAATTCATAGCAAAAGTTCTACATGAAGTCAAGGAGGGAAAGAGTTCTACCCAAAACGACCAACCCATCCAAGAAGGGAAGTGGTTAGAGATTTTGGTTCAGAGACACTATGCAAAAGCAAGTGTAGGGAGGCTGAAAAAACAGGGTGTTGTTACTCTCATTTACTACTCAGATCAGTATATCAATCTTTTGGTGGACCAAAAGTTCTTTTAGTGGGAAGGCGTGATCCAAATTTGGATCCTTAAACTCTCTTAAAGCTACCTGAACTCTGTAAAAGCTCATACTAAAGTTTAAAGTCTTATGGATGTCAAAGCCTATCAGAAATAACCTCTCAAGAATGACAATTCGTAGCCAGCACAGAGAAACGAGGACCTTCGGTCAAAGCGCATTGACCGTTGGCCCATGGGGACTGTGCATGGTGTAAAAATGGCAGTTAGGAGGCTCAGACCATAAAACAAAGGCTATTTCTGATGCACAATTAGCGCTAATCATACATCGTTGGGCAAAACCCCTCAAAATGGTAAAGCCCCGAGTTCTTGGTCACAAGGAAAGCCAAGAAACCATGGGAAAAGCGTTGAAACGACAGGTGGGTCCCTCGCTCCAAAACCAGTGGAATATTGGAGGCGTTTCGAGCAGTAAGCGGGTTTGTCAGAGGACCCAGCGATGCCATACAGTGATTGATGTGTGTCGAGCGGATGAGAGAGAAAACCGCTCTCATCGCGGGCTAACGTCCGAGCAAGTCAACTGCGCGATAAGAGAAATAACTGTAGGATCTAGAGGCCCCAGATCTAACGACGGAGATTGCACCCGATGGGAAACCGGATTCGATGGAGAAAATAAGCTTCGGCATATAAAGGTTGAAGTCCGATTGGACCGCTGAGTTGGCGGATGAATCAATTCACAGAGTAACCGAAGTAATGAACCATTTGAGGAAGAGCTGGATCAGCTCATGAGGAGACAAGTGGCCACCTCTTTGTGAAGCATTATAGTGATGATGATGCAGAGCAGGGAATTCCAGCAGACAGAGGCAGGTGATCTGAAGAGTCGAGAGAGGAAGCGAATAGTCATGAGATGGATTGGCATTAAGCCACGAACTGATAAAGAGTAAAAGGAGAGAAAAAAGAGAGCATCCTAAGGGTAGTAAGCAGACCTGGAAGTAGAAAAACTAGAGTCAAGCTCACTCTAATAGGTAGAGCCACCAGAGATTAGAGGGCAAACAACGAAGAAAACGCTGAATGTGCAGAGAGTCTGGGGAGTCACTCAGAGGTTGAGTGAAAATCCAAAGAGCTCAACTGATAACAACATATTGTTGTTGGAATTTCTTGGAGGTCAAGAAATTCACAGAGGCATGTAAAGGTTGAGCGAAAGAGCTTAGAACAACCAGAGCCAAGAGCCAGAGCCAAGAGCTAGAGCGAGCAACATAAGCGAGAGTTGAGAGCCAAAACCAGAGCCCGAGCCATAGAACCAGAGCCAAAGTCAGAGCAACAGCCAGAGCAAGAGCCAAAGCCAGAGTTGGAAAGCCGAAGAGCTCCAAGAGCCAAGGGATAAGATGTTGTTCTGAGCCCAGTGTTCCTATATAAAACATTGGAGTTAAGTGTAGCACTTGTAAAAGAACTATTTCCATAATCCTAAAGAGCCTAATCAAGTTGATTAGAGCTCAAGCAGCTGTAGCCCAAGATATCAAGGTGAACTCCATATTATATTGTTGCCTTATGTGTTTGTTTTTACTGTTGCTTTAACTATTGTTATATGCATATCTATATCAGTTTGAGTACCTCCCCATATTAGCACAAATGACAGATTCTAAAGTAAATAATCAGCTGAAAACAAATACAAGCATACACCTATATTTTCAAGCATTTCTTAATTCCTCATTGGTTAATCATTAAGACTTGGGGAAAATTAGAAGCTTTGGAAGTGGGAGAGGTTCTTGTAAGTTAGACAAGAAGCCTAAGAGCCCCATTTTCAAATCATTTGTTGTGTTCCTGTTTAAGTTCAGATCAATGGTATCAAATCAATCTTATCTTTCTCTGATTTTATTTTCATGTCCCCAACGAGGTTGGGATATAAGGAGTTAGGGCTCGAACTGGTTGAACCATTGCAAGACCAACCTCGTAAATCCTAATGGCCTCCCATGGAGGAATAGAAGAAATAGGAGGGGGTAAGAGATCCTTTCAAAATCTTACTCGAAGAAGGCCTCGAGTGATAGAGGAACGTGATTATTGATAACTTTTCCTATATCCTTTAGTATCTACCCAAAGGTGACATATCTTCTTCCAACAACCACTCTGGAAGCACCACGCCCTTTAAGATACAAGTTAAATTTGACATCCCCATATTTGAAGGTTAGATAGATGCAGACACCATAGATAAATGGTTAAATCTAATAGAAGGATATTTTTTTGTTCATGATTTTTCCAGTTAGGAAAAGGTTACTTTTGCACTTCTCAAACTCGCCCCCCATGTCAAGGACTCGTGAAAAACCTAATGTGAGAAGAAGGATGAAAGTAAATCCTCACTATTTTCAGCCACACCCACCTGGAATTCATTTTGGGATGCCATCAAGGATAAGTACTACCCTATCAGGAGAAATGAATATAAATACATAAAGTGGACCACATTGCAGTAGGGAAGGGACTAAGACGTGCCAAAGTTTACCAATGTTTTTCATACCCTTTGCATGAAGTTGGGTATCAAGGATTCTGACTGACATTTTGTACTCAAGTACCACAACTGTCTACACAGATACATCCAAGACAAGATGGAGATCCTAGACATCTCCTCGGTCGGCATGGTGTACCGATACACTGTCAAGATTGAGAAGAAGTTTAAATAAAAGAAGCAAGGGAAAGGCGCCCCCAAACCATAGATAAAAGGAAAAAGTCAAGGCGGGGAAACCTATGACAACTAGCCAAAGCAACAAGCAAAGAAAAACACCGGGAAGACAAAGAAGGACAAAAAAATATGGTGTGAGTTCCCTAAGAGCTCTACTCACAACACAAGTGAGTGTCGGGCCAATTAATAATAGGTGATTGAGATGAAGGCTTTCGAATTAGATGCATGTTCCGACTCTAATTCAGAACCTAAGAAATGGAATGAAAAAGGGAAGAAGATCATTGATGTGGATCCCAATTCCACTGTGACCACCACTAAGATCTAGAAGAATGAGCCCGAAGTTCTAGAGGAGTGGGACCACCTCTTCCACTCACAAATTTGGGTGAACAGTTCTATGCTGCAGTTCATTGTCAACAGTGCGAGCCAAAAGAACCTCATTTCAAAAGAGATCTTAAAGCATGTGGGTCTACCAACTACAACACATCCACAGTCATACACCATCAGGTGGCTTCACGAAGGACGATATCTACACATTAGCCGATACTATCATTTTCCGTACGATATCAAGCCCTTCATGGATGAGGTACTCTATGATGTTTCTCCTCTTAAATTTTGTGATGTATTATTAGGACAACCATACTTGTGGAAGTGACATGTTTTATATGAGTCTAGACCTCACTTTGTGATTATTACTTTGGGAAATTATTTGTACATGATACCGAAGGTAGCCCTGCTTACTCTCATCTCTTTGATCTCTACAAACCAATGTAATAAGATCATTTCACATACCATAATTGTTTTTTCCTTATGATTTTCGCTTAGCACAAGAAGAATATTGTGGCCATGGCTTCCAAACAGGGCTCCCTCGTACAACAACAACAGATGGATATGGTCATGGAGGAGTACAAGGAAATTTTCGCCTCACCTATGGGGGTACCTCTTCACTATCAGGTCAAGCACCCATCAATCTGACCTCGTGCACACCACTACCCAATGGACTGATCTAACAATGCTCTCTTTTGGAGAACGATGATATCAAGAGGAAGTTTCAAGAGCTATTGCAGAAAGGGCACAATAGGTCAAGCTCATCACTGTGTGGGAGCCCTATTGTAATAGTACAGAAGAAGGATGGGACCTAGAGACTATGTATGTACTATCGTGCATTGAACAAGATCATTGTTCGGAATAGGTACCCAATCCCATGGATTGATAATCTTCTGGACCAACTCAAAGTGGACAAATATTTCAGTAAGATTGACTTGAAGTCCGGTTATCACCTGGTGCCCATCTAACCCTCTGATGTGTGGAAGACTGCCTTCAAGTCCATGGAGGGCCTTCTTGAATGGTTGGTCATGCCTTTCAGGTTGACAAATTCCCCCGCAACCTTCATGAGATTGATGGATGACATATTGTGACCCTTCACCAATGCATTCGTGGTGGTGTATTTAGATGACATCTTGATCTTTAGCCAGATTTGGGAACAACACCTCCACCATATTTGACAAGTCCTCAAAACCCTGTGATAACACAAGTTGTGTGCCAATCTAGAGAAATGCACTTTTGTCATGACCCAGGTTGGATATTAGGGGTACATAATTGTTGAGAAGTGTTTGCATGTAGACCAAGCCAATATATAAGTCATTCAGGATTAGCCAACCTCAACCACTCTAATAGAGCTTTGCAACTTTCTAGGCCATGCCAATTTCTATCATAGGTTTTTTTTGGGGTTATCTCATATTATTTGGCCTTTAAGTCAAGTCACCATTGGTGAAGTGAAAGCAAAGTTATTTTTGTCTGAAACCAAACAGAAGGCATTTGCAGAGCTGAACTAGCGCCTCTTCTCTACACCAATGCTAATATTACCAGACCTACAACAAGAATTTGATATTGAGACAAATTCCTCTGACTATGCTATTGGTGCAATCCTTACTCGGCAAGGGCATCCAATGGCTTACCACAGTGAGACACTTTTAGACACAATCCAAAAGTATCCCACCTATCAAAAATAAATGTATTCCATTGTCTAGGCCTACAATGAATGGAAGCATTACATTCTGGGGAAGGAAACAGTGATCCACACATACCAACGACCCCTGCAGTCGATACAAACACAAGGGAATTTGCAGAATGATCGCCCTAAAAAATGGTCCACATACCTGTAAAAATTCCATTTGAGCATTAATTAGAAGAAGGGAAGCACCAATAATGTTGGATATTTCCTTAGTCGACTACCATTCATTGCATTGATCATTGTGCTCAACTCCTGTGGGCATGAGACTTCGACGTGGCCACATCTTAAGAGAGTGATCTAGAATTTGGCAACACTGACTAGACACCCTTGAAAGGTCATAAAGTTCCAAAATTTCACCTCCAGGATGCACTTTTATGCCACATGGGACACATCTATGTTCCTTCAAGCGAGCGTGTCGAGATGATTTGGGAAGTGCACTATAGTCAGGCTGCTAGACATTTCAGAGTAGAGAAACAGTGGTAGTACTGCAGAATTATTTTTATTAGCCAAACCTTCATCAGGATGTTCGGAGGTACATTAAATCTTGCACTTCCTGTGCCATTTCCAAACCAGCCATCAACAATCAAGTCCTATATATTCCTTTTCCTACACCTAGTCGACCTTGGGAATCCATCTCCATGGATTAAAATTTGGTCCTTCCTTCTACTAAGTGTAGCAACAACAGTGTTTTCATGTTCATCAACAAATTCTCGAAGATGGCCATTATGGTGACTTGCAAGAAGAGTATCACAGTAGAGGCCACTACTAAGCTCTTCTTTGAGCGAGTGTGGGTACACTTTGGGATCCCACATTCCATTATCTCCGGTTGGGATAGAAGATTTCTAAGTGCATTTTTGTCAAGTCTCTGGTTGATGTTTGATACCAAACTCACTATTTCCACAACCTCCCATCCCCAAACTGATTGCCAAATAGAGTTCGTCAATAGGATGGTCATACACATTATGCGCATATATAACTTGAAGCATCCAAACATATGGGATGAAAGCCTCCCCTATGTCCAACACAACTGCAACAGAGTTCTCCATATCTCAATGGGCCTCAACACCGTTTAGGTATGGCTAGGATTTCAACCATTATGTCCCATTGATGTGGCCATACCATTTGTAGCTACTAAGGCAGATTCAACCCATGTCCAGTTGTAGCAGATAGGGCTAACAATTCATTAAGCGCATTCAACACATCCACCGGTAGGTACATGAAATATTGGACAAAGCCAATGCTAAGTACATGCAATGCCATAATCAACATCGGGCGTTGCACAAGTTCTAGGTGGGTGACAAAGTTTGGCTACATTTGCCGAAGGAGTGCCTCACTCGACCCCACCGTAAGCTTTGTCTACTATGATATGGGCCATACACTATCACTAAGGCGATAGGGGTCAATGCCTTCGAGCTTAGAATTACACTGTTCCTTGGTATAAACCCAGTGTTCAATGTAGACCACCTTCAGCCATATTTTCCCCCATTGTTGGACACATCCGACATTGCAGAACAAATTACACCAGCAAAGCTAAACCCCATATTGCATGGAATAGGCCACAACTATTCGAATCATTTCCACATAGATCAAGAACACTCGCTAGCATAAGATCCAACTATATCGGGTTGTTAAAGTTGGCCAACGCCTACACGAAGGAAATTGGCTCGCTAGGGACCAAGTTCAACAGAAGTTTTCCCATCTCATGGAGGCACCCAACGCATCATTGAACATTGCTTCCTAAGGGGGGAGGACTGATCTAGGTGGATATTGATGTCCACCCACCTACTCTACTTGGCCTCGCAACATTGTCTCTTTTAATTTTTCAGTTTCCTTAATTGTGGCATAATTTACTATTTTTCACAGTTTTTCAGGTCCTAAACTTCCAGAGCCATTTTGAGGCCCTAACCGATGTTTTCTTTTGTTAAAACTAAGAAAACATGAGGCATTGATTTAAGCTTGCATTCAAAGTTTGTATTTCTGAGATAGATCTTTCTAATGAAGTATTGTGCACGTCAAATAGAGATCGTATGACAAACTTACGACCTTAGGAAGTTGATGTACCAATTTGCCCAAATAGAGTCCATAATTTTGGTGCTTCATCTCCTAGTGTTAGATTTTTGGATGTTTAGGTTTTTTCAATGTTTCTTAATAAAAAATAGACCTTAGAGCCTCATTGTAACACAATTCAAAGGCATGTAGACGCCACATCTCTTCTCAGAGATAAGATACCATCACTTGAGATAGTTTATTTCCATTATGTTTCTAAGCATATTTTAGTATTTTATATTAATTAAATGAAGTGTTGTTTCTGCCGCATCTCTATATTTATGGTTATATATGTGATTTGTTTCATTATTGTTTAAGTTTGGATCAAAAAGTGATGAAAACTCCACCAAAGGTTCCGTGATCTCTTCGGGAATGCTAAAGCTTCAAGATCAATGTGAAAATGAGCTCTAGAGGAATTGATTGACTAGCTTTGATCAAATGAGGTTTTATGACACACCTGCCTAAAATAAAGGAAAAATGATTGTTGGCGAAAACTTCTAAAACAATGAGTGCACCTGCTTCGATATACTAATAATGGATCCCTACTTCCTAGAGATGCTTTTTTTCCCTTTATTTTTCTTTCTTTTAGGGGAAACTTTCCATGCACACTATTGGAAAAGACTACGCAATTCTGGGGAACTGGAAAACTTTTCGGCTTAGTGACCTGCAGAGTTTTGGAGCTCAGTGAGAGATTGCTCATTTTCTGGGCTCAGTGCTTAGCTACCTTCCATGACTACTTAATTCCAATTATCAAGGTTTAATTCCTTCTATAAATGCGCAATTTCTAAGTTCAAGGCTAACTACCAATTTGAACTGCGCAATTCCAATGATCAAGGTTGTCTCCCTTCAAAGATTCTGCAGTTTCTAGAGGCAAGACAAAAACTGTTGTGTGACCAAATTGGGAGATCAACTTGTGAGTTATAAAGATCAACTAAGTAACAAAACACAAGAAAAAATGAAAATATAAGTTTGAGTCAAAGCATGAATACCTAGATCGGTGCAAGATGAGATCTTGTGGATAAGAAGGGAGGCTCAAAAATCGAAGCATAGGAAAATATTTTGAGAGTCATTGTAGCCATTACAACAACTAACTCACTAAATGTTTTCAACAAAATAATATGCTAGAAGATGAAATTGAGTATCCATAAAATTAGGGAACTCTTTATAAAAAATACAATAAGTTTCTACTACTTTTTCCATAGAGTGATGCTTGTGATATGTATATATTTGGAGATTATACTTTGATGTGATCTCAATTAATACCACTTAATAATTACATAAATGTTGTCACAAAAGTATTTATTAGCATAATAATGGTTTATTAGTGTCGATAGGATTATGTTAGGTACTTATGATTATTACTAATGAAGCAAAAATGCTTCACAAAACACACACAGATATATATGTATATAATTGGGCTTGTCAAAACACTAAGATTAGTGATTCTTGATTTTTTTTATAGAATTTTTAGTCAAAAAATATCATATATATGTATGCCATTATTATGATTAACAATTTGGCCTAATTGTCCCCTATTTTCTTTTTCAACTTCCTATAAAACCACAATTTAGCCCGATTGCCCCCTATTTACTTCCATGGGTATCCTTTTTCAACTCCCTAAAAACCACACACCCGTGTATCAACTACTAATCCCACAATTCCAAGAGAGACACTTTATTCCAATTCGTCAGTGCCTTTCGTAGGTTATTGATGGTTACTTTAGGCTTTTGATCCTTGAACATGGCTTACCAGAGGGTTATATCATCCATGTTAATTCTCACATAAGTTTGACATTGGATAGTGAATATTAAAAGTGACAATGATGATTAAATGTATCTCCACCATTCAATATCGAACCTTCCATCCATCTCTAATACATACTGCTTATTGGCATAGATATATTGACACATTTATTAACCTAGAGAAATTATGGCCCAAATAGAAAATATGAAAAATCATCTTTACATATATAAAAAAATATTGAATCATATAACATAAATATTATGTGAGAATAGTGGATTCATAAATAGTTATGAAATATATGTGATAAGCATATACATTCTCAAATAAGTTACAATATGTTCATAGCATTACAAGGGTAAAATTAAATATTCCAAATTACTTTAAATCATAACCACACACTCGAATAAGATAGGGTTGTAGCATAGTCGATTTGTGCTGTGGTAATCCTCAAATCCTTGCTTGAGGTTTCATTTTGAGCATGCATTATGTTATAACATTAATTAATTTCTTTTGCAATATTATAGTTGCATCAATTTAGCACCATATTCAAGTCATATCCAAATATTTTAAAATTTTAAAAAATTGATGGTATTTTGCTAGTATTGTGTTTGCATTTACTTGTGTCGTGATTGTGTTGTTGCTATGTCACTTGAATATTTTATGCATAATTTCATGACGGATTGAGATAAAATCACATTTATAGATATAAAACATTTCCAAATATTGTATAATTATTATATATAATATCCCCGACTGCAGGTGATTAGAGTGAAAATAAATGAAGGGGCCGCCTCATTAAGAGGCAAGTGCCATCCCGCTTCAGACATGTGGACGGAAGCGTCTCGAGACCGCTTCCTCCATCCGGCCTAGTTAAATGCAGCCATTACTCCGCATGGGAGAACGGTCACGCGGCATTTTATTTTAGTCAGCCTCCTCCGCTCGACGATGCATTGTGCAAGGTTGGCGATGGTGGGAATGGTCTGTATCTGGTCTCGGGGTTTAGTTTGCAATTTGCTCAGGTCGTGGATGAGGTTGATATGGTTGAGTGTGCCAGGCTTTAGACCTCGGCCCTCTGTTTAGAAGGCCTTGGTCTTCATCCTGGTTCGCTCAGGCTTTCTTGATTGTATGCTCAAAACGGCCCTGGTACCTGTGCGTTCTCGTTGGTTTCAAAGTTTCTGGGCTCTGAGCCCTACACTCAGCGTGGCTCTGGTTTATTCCTGTCAGCAATTTGGGGTGGTAAGCTCTAGTTTTTTCCTGTCTGTCATTTCTATTGTTATTCACTCACCTGGTCGGCGTTTGTGTGGAGAAGGGATCTTTTGGACTCCAGGCGGAAAGGTATCAGGATGCCGCGTGAGCGAATGCGGCAAACTTGTCAACGGGGTGGCTCAAGAGGTGGCGCTCGTGGACGTGCTTCTCCTCCACGGTCCTCAGCCTCACTCGGCTCTCCTTCTGAAGAAATTAACTCACCAGGTGCTCGGCGGGGTCGAGGCAGAGGAAGAGGGCGGGGAGGCACAGCGATGTGCTCGCTCGGCTCTCACCCTTCCACTCGGTTCCGGTTCCCCTGCATTTTGGATAACGCCACCTTCTACGTCACAGTCCGGCTCGAGAAATGCGAGCACGCAACCATACCAAAAGCTCCAGCGGAGCCACGACCACCCTCGGCTGTTCAAAGCTCTCAACTGCAACCTGCGGAGGCCTCGGGTGCGGCTGCGGGAGCAACGGCAGGAACAAGCGAGCCTGCACGCAATGAACCTCCCTACATGGATTCAAGCGCCTCTGATCCCTACACCTGCCTAGTGGTGGAGGAACAACCGTCCACCTCCATGGATGAGTAAGTCCTCTGCTTGGCTGCGCTTACAGTTCCAGAATGGCAGTTCCATGGTTTTTGCACGATTCTTATCATCGTATGTTATGTCTGTTAAGTGTCTTGGGACAGGTATGAATGGAAGCTCTGAGTCTGTAATGGGTTCGAGTAGAGTAGCTCAGTTTCTGTTATGGGTTTGTATGGAAGATCCATGTCTGTTACGTGTCTCATTTTGGATCGTAGGGAAGTTCCGTGTCACTTCGGCAGGGATAGAAAGCAATATGGCATGTAACTAGTCTGTTATGGGTTCGGGTCTGGAGTCAGTGGACAGTCTCTTTGTTCCACAGTTTTTCAGGTTCATGTTCAATCATAGCGCGCTCAAATGTTCAGAAGTGGCCATCCTAGCATGGCGGATGTACTCTTTTTGTAACACTTTTTGTATAATATAATAGCAGTAGTATAATTTACAAAAAAAAAAATATTATAAATAGTATAATATGAAAAATTATATTAAATTATTAAGGATAATCATATCTAATTGTGCTTATTGCAATATCATTATTTTGAGTGTGTTATAGATATTTATATATATTAGCTTCTACATAGATTTTTAGAAATAAAATAGATATAAATTATTTTTCTAAAATGATATAGGGATAATGATTATATTGAATTTATTTATTTTTATGGTTTATTGATCTACATTTTTTTCTGTACTTTTGAATAGTAGATGATTGAAAGAGAATTAGTGGTGGTGCTTTCTTTTTTGGATGTGAATGCCTAGTTTCGTGGTTGAGAAATAAGCAATTCTTAATTTCTCTCTCTATTGTTGAAGTAGAATACATAGTACCAACTCCTTGTTGTGTTCAACTCTTATGCATGAAGTAGACTTTACACGATGTACAAGTATTATATGATTGAAGCATATTTGTATTATATGTGATATTACAAGTGCCATCAACACGTCCAAGAACCCTATTTTCTATTCAAAGATAAAACATATTCCAATCAAGTACCATTTCCTCTGAGGGCAAGTTTCAAATTAGATTGCCATGTTGGGGTATGTACCTACAAATGAGCAGGTAGCCGATGTATTCACCAAACCTCTCCCAAGGGATCAATTTGAGTGTTTAAGACAAATATTAGGAGTAATTTCTATTGACTCCCTCCACTAGATCTTCCTCAAGATGAAGAAAGGCAACCAACAAGCACTTAACTAACATATCAAAATAAAGTTTCCAAGTCCACATGATCAATAAGACAAGGGGAGCTAAGTTGTTGGGGAATCATGTTGTTTTATTTTCCATTGATGTCAAAGGGGGAGAAGTACACCAAAGAACAGTACACTAAGAGAGATGTACACCAAAGGGGAAGTGCATCAAAGGGGGATCAACATCCATAGGGGGAGAAGGAAGAGTAAGAAGGATGAGAAGTAAAAGAAGTATAATTTTCTTTTATGCTTGTGTTTCTTGTTTTTCCATCAATTCCAATGGGGAATAATGTTAGAAATATCTTGTCATTGACGGAAAAAGCAAAGAAGATAATGGAAAAATCATTTATGGATGCAATCCATTTAGTAAAGAAACATAGAATTTGGAGCCATTTCTAGTGTAGCAAGTCATCTCAAGTGTTGTTGGAAACTACTCAGATGGATAGAGCTCTGAAAGAGATTTTCAACGATATATCCAAGTTTATAAATGGCCTCCTGGATCAGAAGCCCTAAGTTCTAAGGTTATAGCTAAAGAAAAGGTGATGGTCTTGGCTAGAGTTAGTTTTTGTGTTTTTCCAATGTTGGTTGACTAGTTGGCAGAGAAGAGTAGTGTTAAAGTTTATGAAAATTTGGAGTTGGATAAGTGCCACACGTCAACCCCAACCCATCGACCAATATACAAGGGTTCATGCCCATTCAAGGGTTAATAATAGGGGAGGCCATGCATTTGGAAATTTTGCCCAACCCTCCAATAAGAATATCAACAACATAGGATGAATGTGAGATCCCCCCCTCTTTACCATGAAACCACTTATGTAAGGGCCCACAAAACCACCAATGAGATTGACCCTTATCAGGCTAATGTGGCTAGAGGACGTTAGTAGGAGAAAAGGATATAATTGGTGCATGACAAATGAGGGAGGCCGCCATAAACAACACACCCTCGTAGATGATCCCCTAAAGTTACTAAAGTAGGTGCTTGGATTTGGGATGATGAGGTTTCTAGAGGACATGGAGTCGGTGACACATAAAGTGGAACAAGTTATGATTAGGGCACAAAAGCGTTGGGAGGTCCCCATTAGATAACTAATCAGGAGCTCAAAATTTTCCAAAAAACAAAAGTTGTCAGAATTTTGTGAATCCTAAATGACCACGTAGTTCCCATCATCTTGAATTCGAATCAACCCATTTCACACAAAACGGACACCATATGCTCCCAGAAACACAACTTGTTCACTTTGTAAAGCAGGTAAAATTTTTGCAGGTGGTTGACTGGGATGCTGACTGGGCATCCGTATCGCATAGGTGGAAAGAGGAATGTTCTCAGAATATTCCCAAAATATTCTGATAGTATTTTGTTGAGTTGGCGATGTCCTATTGGTCCATGTGTTTGGTTTCAGGCCAATGAGGAGGTAACACATGGCTAAGCCGAAGGCTGCCATGTGTCCTCCTAATGATCAATTAAAATTTTTGCATGGCGACAGGGCGGAAGTTGGGCTCGAACCCACGACCTCCCACAACATAGTGTAACAAGTTTCCAATCCACATATGCATTTTTATTTAACATATTATGGATTTGGGTCTATGTTAAACTTTGCCACTGTAAAGGTTGGGGAGTGGGCGGACTCAACTAGCCCCCCATGTGAACACCTATCTTCCAACCCGCAAGCATTTGTTTTAATCCTGTCGCGATAACTGCCAGACCAAGCGGCATATGTGACGACTGCTCAAATCACCTGCAAATAGTTACACTAACCAGCGGAGGGAGGGGGTCAACGTTGGGGCTAGCCCCTAGGTGCATGGCCCCCATATGATCCAATTTTTGGTTCTAAGGCATTGACGACTAAATTAATGGTCCTACAAATCCACCCGAAATTCGTGGAATTTGTTGCTCCGTTAGCAGATAATGGGGTAAATTTGTAGGATGATGTCGGATTAGGTGCAAATTGTAAAGTGAATAGTGGAGAAACTAGGGGAGGTCATAAATTCTCTAATTTTCGACCAAATTGGGTGCAAAAAGAGGCTAGATAGCCATTTTTGGACATTCTGGACTCATTGCAGTGGGTCTCAAAATCAAAAGAGGATTATATAGATAGTGTTTTTTCAAGTTGAATTCTATGGATGCCATGGTCAACTAGAAAGTTGAATCAGTTTGTGGAGGAGTTTTAAGATGGAGATGACCTTGCAAGGGTTTTCCAGCCTCCATGTCCTTTCTATAACAGCCACTACATCAGTGTTGCAGCTTTTATTCCTCTTTTCTCTATGTGTTTTGGAGAAGAGAGTTGTTTATGACTTCAAGTGGATTATACTATTGTTGATGCTCTTTGAAGTTGGATTATTGGGTCTTGGTGCAAGATGCCTTTGTTTACCGAAAGTTTACATATTTGACTGTAGGTTAACATGTATTTGGAGTGATAACTCTTGCAGAAGTTATTTCTTTGAAGGAGAAACTAACCATTCCATTTCTCAACAATTTATGCACTCTTCTTTTACAAACATTGAGCATAATGAGAAGGGTTCATGCCATTAAAGCTGATCCAAGGAGATGTAGCCCAGGAGGGGTGAACTCCTTTATCAATGACTGGTGTATTACTGATTGATGCATGCTTCCATTTAGTGTTTTGATTTCATGTTAAAAGTTTTTCATGAAATTAACTTAATAAATCACACATAAAAACTCATATGTTTACTTTCTATTTTGGAGTACAAACATCAAGCACATTGTTGTATTCTGATGAGGATCTTAGCATAGACAACTAATATTCCAAATCAGATGAAGTTTGTATCAGAGCACTAGTTTGCTTTGTGCAAGGACGAATTGACTTTTGTTTGCAAGTGAATGTGTTTAAAAGCTCAAGTGAGGAGAAGGTTTTAGAAAGGAGAGCAAGATTGTTACAATCTCTACCACCAATTCTACCTCAAGTTGTAGTAGAAGCTTCAAGCAAAGCATGTCCCAGGGAGGAGAACCTGCAATAATGTCATAGGACGTGAAGGATTTTAGAAATACTTTCTTAGACATGGTATAAATGGTGAAAGTCCTTTACGAAGAGAGGAATACCAAATTGCAAGGTGGAAGCTCTACACCTCCAAGAGGAGAATATTCTCTAAAGGAAGAAGGTAACAAGAATGATGATAAACCACCATCTTCTCCACAATATTCATGTTTTTCTACAACTCTTATGCAAGACGCTAGTGTATAAAGTCCCTCAGAGAAGGAATATGGAAAATTTTGTACCTTTTATCCACATGATGTGGAGGATGATGTTCTATCAGCACCCAAATTCAAGGATCTGAAAGAAGAGAGCCAAAAAGTCCAAGAGGACACATCCAGAATCAAAAGAGAGTTTGAAAACATCTTTGTACCTCAATAAAAAGATGAGGCAAATGGTTATAATTTACATGCTTCTTATTTAAATGAAATTTTTCATGTAAATTCATGCGCAGCCTTTGAAAAACAGAGCAAAAGCATTCGATCCAAGCTCCTGAACAAGATGGGTTACAAGGGAGGATGACTTGGAGTGAACCATCAAGGAATTAGAAATCCAATTGAGGAAAAGGAGAGGCCTAAATATGAAGGCTTAGCCTATGTTGCAAAATAAAAATGGTATTCTAGCGACAACTCAAGGCTATCGAGTTCCTTTTTACATAAAGGAGGATATGAGGAGGCAAAATTTTGGGATATGCATCCAGAATTGATACCCGTTTGGTTCCTCAAGTATAAGGAGGAATTGAAGTGAAAAACATATACAAAGGGAGATAAAGAATTTGAAGAAGAAACAAAGCTAATTTCTTATTGTCATGCAAGTTCCTCACGCAAGAAGCGTAAGCCAAAGGACAAAAAAGAGAGGTATAATTGTCATGTTAATTCAAATGCTTTTCATAATGGAAACCAACATGCTAATTTGAATAACATGTTGAAAAATGTATTTCCACGCACCTTTTGTATTTCATCCAACCATTGTGTATATAAGTGCTATAAACAGAAAGAAATCATCAAGAATATGTTTGTGTCTAATTAAATTAAGACTCAAAAGAGAAAATCTCATCCAAGGCTAAAGACATGTGAGCTAAGAGAAGCTCAAAGGAACTTTTGCAATCACTACAAAATTAGTGGGAATTGGGTCAGGAAGTCTTGGAAATTGTTTCCACAACTTCATCCTAGCAAGGGAAAGCAAATTATGCAAGAACCATAAGAGGAAGTGACAAAAGAAAAAGTGGTGCAAGATGCGACCATCCCTGGAGAAGCTCTAGAAGCAGAAAAAATTCAAATAGAGGGTTCATTTACGTGGTTGGGTAAGAAATGGGTGTACTATTTTTCCATTTGAATTGTGTAAATATTTTGTTGGCACTAGTTGCATATCCCCATAGTTGGGCAATTTGTAAAAGTGATGTTCATAAACAAATCACTTATATGCAACATTGTTTTTTTTGGCATTGTTATGCTAGTATGGCTTATTGATAGTCAATTTGAATGGAAAATTTGGGAGTCAATTTTTTTCTATCTCATAAAATGCATTTCTATTTGTAGTTTAAGAAAACATTTTAAAACTATTGTATGAGTAGTTGCAACACATTTAGTATATTACAAATGTGTTAAGAACTTAGGTTATACAAGTATTCACTATGTAAAACTTGCTTTGGTTCATTTGTCAAAGTCTTTTTGGGATCTCATCCTTGATAAGGATTTTGCAAAAGAGTGCCATGGGAATTCTTCTTGGGAAGGATGTTGTTGTGGATGGCCATAGCGATATGGACAAGCTGAGAAGAACATTGAACTTGAATTCTTTAGTCAGGTTATATTTCAAGTTTAGCTTAATAAAGAGCCAAGACAAGTACAAGTCAAGGTACTACAATCATCGATTGGATCAAGTTTGGAAAAGTGAAGGAACTGTACCTTCAAATGCTAAACAATTGAAAGTGAACTTTTGAGGACCAAAAGTTTTCAGTGGGGAAGAGTGAACAGGAGCTCAAAATTTTCCAAAGAAGCAAAGTTGTCAAAATGGTGCAGAACCTGAATGACCATGTAGTGCTTGTCATCCTGAATTTGGGGCAACTCGTTTCGTGCAAAACGAACACTTTATGCTCCTGGAAATGGGATCTGTTCACTTTGTCAAACAGGTAAAAATTTTGTAGGTGGCTGACTCGAATGCTGACTGGGCATCTGTACCACTTAGGTGGAAAGGGAAATATCCTCATAATAATCTCATAATATTTCATTGAGTTGGTGATGTCCTATTTGTCCATGTGTTTGGGTTTGGGCCAACCAAGAGTTGACACATGGCTGAGCCAGAGGCTACCATGTGTCCTCCTAATGACCAATTAAAGTTTTGGCATGGTGGCAGGGCAAAGGCTGGGCTCAACCCCATGACCTCCTATAACACAATGCATTAAGTTTCCAATCCTCCTATGCTTTGTTACTTCACATATTATGGATCTGGGTTTATGTTGAACTTTACTGCCATAAAGGTTGGGGGGCGAGCAAACTTAACCACCCCCCAATGTGAACACCTATCTAGCAACCCACAGACATTTTTTGTAACTGCACTGCGATAACTACTAGCCTAACCACTAGACCAAGCGGCATATGTGACCGCTCCTCAAACCGCATGCAAACAATTACACTAATCGTCAGAGGGAGGGTGTCAGCATTGGGGCTAGCCCCTAGGTGCATCGCCCTCAAATGACCTAGTTTTTGGTTCTAAGGCCTTAGTGGCTAAATTAACGGTCCTACAACTCTGCCCAAAATCTAGGGAATTCATTGGTCAGTTAGTGTAAAATGGGGCAAATTTGTAGGATGATGCCGGATTTGGTGCAAATTGTAGAGAGAATAGTGGAGAAACTAGGAGAGGTCATAACGTCTCTAGTTTTTGACCAAATTGGGTGCAAAAAGAGGCTAGATAGCCATTTTTGAACATTCTGGACTCATTAGAGTAGTTTTTAGAATCAAAGAAGCACCCCTAGATAGTTTTTTTGCAGGTTTAAGTCTATGGGTGCCATGGTCAAACAAAGCGTTGAATCTCTTTATGGAGCGCTTTGAAGATGGAGATGACATAGCAGGGGTTTTCCAGCCTCCATATGCTTTCTCCAATAGCTATTACATCACTTTTGTAGCTTTTATTCCTTTTTTCTCTATGTGTTTTGGAGAAGAGACGTGTTTATGTACTTCAAGTGGATTGTAGTACTGTTTATGCTCTTTGAAGTTGGAGTATGGGGTTTGGGTGCAAGATGCCTTTGTTTGCTGAAAGCTTACATGTTTGGTTGTAGGTTAACATGTATTTAGAGTGATAACTCTTGCAGAATTTGTTCCTTTGAAGGAGAAAATAACCATTCCATTTCTCAACACTTTGTGTACTCTTCTTTTCTAAACATTGAGCATAATGAGAAGGGGTCATGTCATTAGAGATGATCCAAGGAGATGTAGCCTAGGAGGGGTGAACTCCTTTAACAACGTTTGTTGTATTACTGAGCGATGCATTCTTCCATTCAGATTTCATGTTTAATTTTTTTCATGAAATTAACTTAATAAATCACACATAAAAACTCATGTTTTTACTTGCCATTTTGGAGTACAAACCTCAAGCACATTGTTGTATTCTGATGAGGAACGTAGCATAGAAAACTAATATTCCAAATTTAGATCAATAAATCATCTTGGAGGTCTTACCTCAAAATGGAAAATGTAAACAAAAAATTGAGGGAGCTGATAGTGAATGGCATCATGTTGGCAACATTGTAGAGGACACAACAATTAATTTTGCCTCGGACCCTTAATTTTTATTAAAGAAGTTCACTGAAAAACCAAGACCCAGGACCCCATATTCCTCCATACCACTGGTGACATGGACAAACCAAAATGTGACACATGGTACGATTTGATTCACCGAAGGAGACACAGTGGTAGCATGACGTGAACATGATGTGTCCCAATCAGAGTGTGACATGTGGCATGTATATTTAACATTTTCAGATATGTAAGTGAGTCAAAAATGAGTGACATATAGCACCATCTAGTAAGTGACATGTTGCATCCTTACAGAGGTGGAATACAAGCCAGTAGTAAGGAAATGATGGAGCATAGGTGGAATCATCATGGAAGGGACACATCACCTAAAAAGAAACTATCTTTAGAAGAAACTATATCGGAAGAAGTAATTTTGGGAGAAATGATCTTGGAAGATACAAAAGAGCGCACAGGAAGAAAGTACAAGAAATAAAGTTTGAGGAATTATTTTTGGGACATAGTGGCATTGAGATGGCTAGACATATAATCTTGGTGATTTTGTGACTGGTCCATGAAGACACTTAATCTTGGAAGAAACCTCCTGAGAAGAAATGACACTGGAAGAAACCATCTCAAAAGAAATGATCTCAGCAATAAACAAGGGAGCTCTACTATGTTTTTGATGAAAGATTTTTTTATGAGAAATAAAATATGATAGCTAAAAGATGCTCTAGTACTATAGCCTAAGCACGATTCGATGATAAGGGGCTAAGCATATCTATAGTCTTGATTGTAAGTGCTCGGGGATATAGCGCAAAGGATCCCAACCAATGGATATATGAAAAGTTTGTATAGTGCTAGGTCTTTGGGCTTATATGATGTGTGAATGGGTCGGAAGCTCTTAATTTGGCATATGTGTCATATTTGGAGAATTACACTAAACCAATAGAGCACTAAAACTAGTATAACGTAGGCATGAATGAGTTGGCAGAAAAATTGGTGGAATGGACAATTTAGAGGAAAGTTTAGTAGTATGGCTAAATTTGGAGTCAACTAAATTTAGAAAGTCACAGACAAAACCTGTAAAAAATCCAAAAGTATAGATTAAGCAGTTTAACTCGGGCTTTCCTATAGAGATAGGGGAGAAGAGTTAGAAGACCTAAATACCACATTCAAAAGACTTGATAGAAGTGGTAGATAAGAAAAATTAAATATTCATGCAAGAAAAAGAGCTAAATTTAACTAAAATTTGAAGAACTAAAAATATCAGCCCAAATTCTTTATAAGCATAATCAAAGTTGCAAGAGGAGTTGTTGTTGGTTAGTGTTTTTATTTCTTAGTAATTGTATAAAGGTGGATGCTCGTGGATTGATAAGTGATCAAATATTGTTGCAGGTGACATTATGGTCTTTGTGATGAGTGTTTAAGGTGAGAAATGTATTGGTGAAGGGAAGTGGCCTTCATGATTTCAGTGAAAATTGCATGAAAGTTGACTCATTGAGGTCAAGCAAGTGGTAACTTGTAGATCAAGTGGTGTAGCTCCTTCTAGTAGTGGTTGGTAGATAGTTAAGGGTTGGATCTCCTTTCAATAGTATCTGATAAATAAAGGTTTATAGCTCCTTTCAGTTGTAGCTGATAGATTAGGGAGTAACAAATTCCTTCTGGCTTTAGCTAGAGAATTTTGTCACAACAAGTAGAAGCTTTCCTTTGTGAAAATAATTGAAGAGAAGTTTACAGAATTTATTCATTATGCTTATTCTTCTTATGTTGATTCTTGGTATGCTAATATGGATTGTTTCTGAAATATTTATCGGTGTCCTAGTAATCTTAGAAAGTTTTAAAATTCCCACAACACTGATTCAACCCCCTTCTTAGTATTGTCCTATTTTTTAACATGTTCTAAGTCTTGTCCAATGATTTCCATATCCTTTTGAAATTTCAATTGTTCACATATTGGAAATTTACTAAAAGGTGTGTCCTGGATCTTGTCTAGCTAAAATTTTACTATATTCTTCTTGGGTAAGTAAGAATGATGAGTTTGCAACTTCTGTTTGCATGTTTTCTTAATATATATATTATATATATATATATATATATATATATATATATATATATATATATATATATATATATATATATATATATATATATAATTAAGAAAACATGCAAACAGAAGTTGCAGACTCATTTTAACCTATGGACATTGATCCCATTGTTTATACCTTTGCTCATTTGAACCATATTATAGTGCAAGTTGTTCTAATGACCATGCCCATTTATTAACCAATACCCATAATCGGTGTGCAAGGAGCATGTTTCTAATGGCACCATATTACAATGTACAATGCCTTCATTGCTATGTGCATCCATTAACAAAGGTGCATAATGGATTTGTAATGATCATGTTTCAAATGACACTACTATATGTTTGACTTGAAATAGTATTGTGTGAGAAAAAATTGACAATGTTCTTACTAATAAAATAACATTATGGTATGTTTAATTTGAATATGGTTACTTCTCATTGCAAAGAAAATAACCCATATTCAATATTAGCTTTTTCATATGGCATTTCCATATTAATAAGATACCCTTGCCAATTTGCAGCTATTATTTGACTTTTATGACATCATTTGATAGATGTTTTTGTAAACAATGCAATGTATCTTGGGCACTACACATTGTTACACTGAAATTTGTCACCATGGCTATCTGCAGTTAATATGGCTCCATCAATAGTCATATTGTCCTCCTTGTCAAGCCTCATACCTCTGCTCTTCATGTCAAACTTCAAAAAGAGAGAAAGTTACTTAAAAACATGTTTATCTCTGGGTACGCAGGTTCTCTCTACCTTGCCTGCGTGTACGCACTCCAAACACACTGTACCTGCGTATTTATACGCTCTGTAAGCTAAAGGTTGGGTGAGTACCCCTGTAAAGGTCAAAAGGCGCGAGTTTCATCTCTAAAAGTTACTTGTGGTCACTTCTAGAGCCTTCTAGAAGAGTGTTTGACGTGTATTGAGCGCCTCCAGATGGTTCATGCACCCCTATGATAGAGGAACTTATCCCATCAAGAGAGGAGCTACCCCATCCAAAAGAGGGAGTATCCCATTGATGTTGGAACTGAATAACTTCCTCTAGAATACTATAAATACAGGCATTGGGCCAAAGGAGGGAAAGTTGAAAGCTGAACATTCTAAAGGGTAAATGCTGCTGGAATTAGGACTTCCATTGTTGACTTGTGAGGAGAGATCACTATCCTTCCTTGTTGCCATATTGGGAGTGGGTGAGCTTGTCAAAGTAGAGGAAATCTCTTGTTGGACCCTGGGAGGAGCTTGCACAACACCAAGGCTCAGGTTGTAATGGTTCCTTTTTTGTTTCCTTAATACAAATAAGTCCATTCTTCTCAATGATTTGTTGTTAATGAATTATTTCATGTACTCCTTGGTCTATGTGATGAATATGCTTTGTTTTATGAAATATTCAGGTGTTATGTAATCGTTTGCTTTGTTAGTGTATGCAGGTCTTAAAGTGAAGGAGGAGCTCATCTGGATCAGCAAGGCTGGACTGCTACAACAAGCGTTGGACCTAAGGTAAGATCGGAAAACACTTGATCTCTCATAGAATAATGCGTGTTTAGAGAAGGATTGTTCTTGTTTGGTTTGTTTGTCACTAGAGAGTCTTAGACTCCTAGGGAGGTTAGGTTTGTCCGCAAACATAACTCTTTCCGAATGACAGGTAGTTATATTAATTTATGGTTTTTTTTCCTAGAAGGAAACCCTCAGTTTATATCAGATAATTGTATTATGGTTGTGTATCATTATTTTGAGTGAGAGAGAGAGGAGGTTATGTGAAAGCAAAGAGGAAATTACATCGGATCTGCTATAGGTTGTATCTCTTCATTTTACTAGATAATATAAAATGAAGGACTAACTGTTTCTCCACGAACACAGCCCAAATTAGGTGAACCACGTATATCTGTGTCTCTCTTGATTTATGATTTTTTGTATTTGTGTTACTACAATATTTTGTGCATTTCATTGCTCTGTTAATTAATTTCTAACAACTAGTATCAGTGTCGAAGGCGTATTTGGCTGATAAACTCGCAAGAAAGAAGGTTTCCTGGTTCGAGTGGGAGCAATGGTAGAAGATGGTAGTTTTAGGGTTAAGAAATTTAACGGCCAAAAATACCAACTATGGAAGATGTATATGGAAGATTATATGTGTTAGAAAGATATATACCTGCCATTGAGTGGAAAATCAAAGTAGCTGACGAGTATGATAGAGATGGAGAATGGGATCTTCTTGATAGAAAGACACTAGGAACAATATGACTATGTTTGGTAGCGTCGGTGGCTTTCAACATTTCAAAGGAAATGATAACATAAGATTTAATGATGGAATTGGCCAAAATATATGAAAAACCCTCTTAAATAAGGCATTTCTTATGAAGTGCCTATTTAATATGAAGATGTTAGAAGGTCGATATGTTGTTGATCATTTCTGTAGGGGTAAATTTTGATGATGAAGTTAGGGCTCTGTTAATTCTATGTTCATTGTTGGAAATTTGGAATGGCTTAGTTATGGCTATTAGCAACTCTAGCTTTGGATATAGTACTTTAAAGTTTGATGATGTTGTTGGTTTCATCCTTAGCGAGGAAATGCAATGGAAAAGCTCTGGTGAGACATCATGTAATGCTTTGACTTCAGATACTAGGGGAAGAAAAATGGAAAGAGGAAGGAGCTTAGGAAACTGGAGTAAGTCAAGAAAAGGTAGATCCGTATCAAGATTAGGGATAGTGTGATGGAAATGTGGGAAGAAAGGACACCTGAAGAAAGACTAAAAATATTAGAAGGGAAGCACCACAATAGGTATCTGATATTAGAAGGGAAGCACCACACCCCTTACCATACAAGTTAACTTTGACATTCCCATATTTGAGGGTTAAATAGATGCAGACAATGTAGATAAATGATTGAATTTGCTAGAAAGGTATTTTTCTATTCATAATTTTTCCGGCCGAGAAAATATTACTTTCACTCTTCTCAAAGCTACTCCCACGTCAAGGACTGGTGGGAAACCTATTGTGAGTAGAAGGATAAAAGTACGGCCTCACTATTTTCAACTACACCCACTTGGGATTCATTTCGAACTACCATAAATGAGAAATGCTACCCTGTCAAAAGCTATGAGGATCAATACATAAAGTGGACCACGCTGCAGTAGGGAAGGGACCAAGATGTGCCGCAGTTTACCAATATTTTCCATACCCTTCTTACAAAGTTGGGTTTCAAGGATTCAAAGTAGAATTTGGTACTCAAGTACCGTGGCTACCCACACAAGTACATCCAAGAAGAAATACAATTCTTGAACATCTCCTCGTTCAGTACGACATATCGATATGCTATCAAGATCGAGCAAAAGTTTAAACAGAAGAAACGAGACTTTGGTCTGTGAATCTGAAGCAAGGGAAAGGTGCCCCCAAACCGCAGAACAGAGGATAAAGACAAGGAGGGGTGGCCCAAGACAACCCACCAAAGCTGCAAGCAAAGAACAGTGCTGCGAAGCTGAAAAAGGACACGAGAAAGTGGTGTGAGTTCCATAAGAGCTCCACTCACAACACAAGTAAGTGTTCGGCCAAGTAGTCATTGGTGGCTGAGCTAAAGGTTTCAGAATCAGATGCATGATCTGACTCTGAGTCAAAACTTGACAAGAGGAATGACAAAGGGAAGCGGATTATCGATGCGGAGCCCAACACCACCATTGCCACCACAAATATCTAGAAGGAGGAACCCGAAGATCTAGAGGAGGAGGAGCATCCCTTCCACTCCCAGATGTGGGTAACGGGCTCCCCGCTACAGTTCATTGTCGACAGCGGGAGCCAAAAGAACCTCATTTCCGTAGAGGTCATGAAGCAGCTGGGCTTACTGACCATAACACATCCACAACCATACACCATTGGGTGGCTTCACCAAGGATGGGATCTTCCCGTAAGCCAACAATGTCGCCTTCCATACAACATCAAGCCCTTCATGGATGAGGTATTGTGTGACGTTGCTCCCCTTGGTGTTTGTGATGTATTATTATGAAAACCATACTTGTGGAAGCGACATGTTGTGTATGAATCAAGGTCCCGTGTTGTTATTGTTACTTTGGGAAATAAGTTGTACAAGATATCGGAGGTAGCACCGCCTACCGCCATCTCTTTGGTTACTGCAAAATAATGTATTAAGCTCATTTCCAAAACTGGGAAATTTGTTTTCCTGATGATACACCCTCAAGAAAAGAATAAGACAGTGGCCACGACCTCCAAACGGGGACCCTCTGCACGACAACTACAAATCGACAGGGCCGTGGAGGAGTACAAGGACATCTTCACCTCCCCTACAGGGGTTCCTCTACACTGTTAGGTCAAGCGCTCCATCGATGTAGCCCCAGGTGCACCATTTCCTAATGGACCAATCTATTGGTGCTTCATTCTAGAGAATGAAGAAAGGTCACATCCATCCGAGTTCATCACCCTATGGGAGCTCGATCGTGTTGGTACAGAAGAAGGATGGGACTTGGAGACTCTGTATTGACTATTGGGCACTGAACAAGATCATTGTCCATAATAGGTATCTGATCCCACAAATTGATGACCTATTGAACGCTCCGATGTGTGGAAGACTACCTTCAAAGCCAAGGAGGGCCTTTTCGAATGGTTGGTTATGCCTTTCAGATTGATGAATTCTCCTGCAACCTTCATGAGGCTAATGGATGACATCTTGCGGCCATTCACAAACTCATTTCTAGTTGTATACTTGGATGACCTCCTGATATTTAGCCAGAGTTGGGAAGAGGACCTCTACCACATCCGACAAGTTCTCCAAACACTGTGGCAACACAAGTTATGTGCCAATTTGGAGAAATGCACTTTTGGCATGACCTAGGTTTAGTATATGGGATACATTATTGATGAACATGGGATACATGTGGATGCAACCAAGATCCAAGTCATTTGGTTTTGGCCATCTCCAACCACTCTGACAGAGCTCTGCAAATTTCTAGGTCTTGCCAACTTCTATCGCATGTTCATGTTGGGATTTTCTCATATGACTTGGCCCTTGAGTCAAGTCACCAAGGGAGGAGCGAAAGAAAAATTCTTTTGGTCTGAATCTCAACATAAGGCATTCCCAGAGTTGAAAGATCGCCTCTGCTCGGCACCAGTGCTCGCATTACCAAACTTGCAACAACCATTTGAGTTTGAGACAGATGCCTTTGACTATGCTATTGGGGCAGTCCTTACTCAACACGGGCATCCAGTGGCATATCATAGTGAGACACTTTCAGACACAGTCTGGAAGTATCCCACTCATGACAAAGAGATGTATTCCATTGTGCAGGCTTGCCAACAATGGAAGCATTACATTTTGGGGAAGGAAACGGTCATCCACACAAACCATTGACCCCTGCAATTCATAAAGACCCAAGGGAAATTGCAGAATGATCACCATCAGAAGTGGTCCACATACCTGCAACAGTTCCATTTGAATATCAAGTATAAGAAGGGCAGCACCAATAATGTTGCAGATTGCCTCAAGCAACCACTGATCATGGAGTTAACCACCATGGTCAACTCTTGTGGGCACGAGACTTCTGATTGGCCACTTCTCTACAAAAGCGACCCATAATTCGGCCACACATACCAAACACTCTTGGAGGGTAAGCATGTTCCAGATTTTCACCTCCAGGATGCCCTATTATGCCACTTGGGTCACCTTTGTGTTCCTTCAAGTGAGCGTGTTGAGATTATTTGGGAAGCACACTACAGTCGGGCTGCTGGGCATTTCGGGGTCGAGAAAATGGTGGCAGTACTGCAGAAGTATTTCTATTGGTCGAATCTTTGCTAGGATGTCAGGAAGTACATCAGATCATGCACTACCTACACCATTGCCAAACTGACCATCAAGAAGTAAGGCCTCTATACACCGTTTCCTACCCCTAGTCGACCTTGGGAATCCATCTCCATAGATTACATGTTGGGCCTTCCTTCTACTGAGCATGGAAATGACTGTGTTTTTGTGGTCATCAATAGGTTCTCGAAGATGGCCATTATGGTAGCCTGCAAGAAGAATATCACAGTAGAAGCCAATGCTAAACTCTTCTTTGAATGAGTGTGGGTACACTTTGGGATCCCACAGTCTATCATCTCAGATTGGGATAGCAGGTTCCTCAACACATTTTGGTCTAGTCGCTGGTCGATTTTGGACACCAAACTCACTAAGTCCACAACCTTCCATCCTCAAACTGATGGCCAGAGAGAGGTTGTGAACAGGATGATCGTACACATTCTGCGCATGTACAACTCAAAGCATCCACTGACATGGGATGAGAGCCTCCCCTATGTTCAGCACAGCTACAATTGGGCTCTCCACAGCTCGATTAGCCACAACCCTTTTCAGGTGGGCTTGGGATTCCAGCCACTACGTCCCATTGATGTGGCCATGCCATTTGCAGCTACTAACACAGATTTGGCTCATGTCCAGTCCGAAACAGATAAGGCAACTAGATTCATTGAGCACATCCAACATATTCGCCAATAGGTCCATGACATTATGTAGAAATCAAATTCCAAGTACAAGCAACGACATGATCAACATCAGGTGCCACACAAGTTTCAGGTGGGCAACAAAGTCTAGTTGCATTTGCAAAAGGAACGCCTTGCCGGAGCTTATCAAAAACTCAGATCACTCTGGTATGGCCCTCACACCATTACCAAGGCTATGGGAGACAATGCATTTGAGGTCAACATTCCCCCATTCCTTGGCCTGCACCCAGTGTTCAATGTGGACCATCTTCAACCATACTTTCCACTATTACTAGACACATCTGACATTGCAGAACAAATCACACCCACATAGTTAAATCCAGATTGCATGGAACAAGCTGCAACTGATCATATCATGGACACACAGATCAAGCACACTCTCTAGCAGAATATAAAACTATATCGAATTGTCAAAGCAGGCCAACTCCTTCACTAGGGCAAGTGGCTTACCAGGGACCAAGTTCTGCAGAAGTTTCCTCATCTCATGGAGGAACTCAACGCAATGGGGACCATTTCTTCCTAAGGGGGGAGGAATGATCCAAGTGGATATTGGTGGCCACCCACCAAGTCCACTTGGACCCCCAACATTGTTTCTTTTAGCTTTTTAGTTTCCTTAATTGTAGCACAATTTAGTATTTTTAGCAGTTTTTTGGTCCTGAACTTATGGAGCTGTTTTGAGGCCCTAAACGATGTTTTTTGGCAAAACTGGGAGCAACATGGGTCTATATAACGAGACAGATCTTTCTAATGAGATATTGTGTGCATCAAACAAGGATTGTATGCCAAAGTTACGACCCCCGGAAGTTGATGTACCAATTTACCCAAACAGGGCCCACAATTTGGCGTTTCATCTTCTAGGGTTAGGTTTTTGGATGTTTAGGGTTTTCCATTGTTTCTAAACAATAAATAGGCCTTAGAACCTCATTGTAACACAGTTCAGAGGCAGGTAGCTGCCACATCTCTTCTCAGAGATAAGCTACCATCACCCTAGCTAGTTTATTTCCATTTCTATTTGTAAGCATGTTTCGGTATTTTATAGTAATGAAATGAAGTATTATTTCTACTGCATCTCTATATGTATGTTTATATCTATAATTTGTTGCATTCTCATTTAAATCTGGATCAGGCGGTGCAGGTTGTGTAACTACATTCACAGACACAACTTGGAAGGTCACTAAAGGAGCCTTGGTAATAACAAAAGGAGAAAAGGTTGGTACGTTGTATTTATGCAATGGTATTTCTAATTTTCTTAATGCTTTAACCTCTACAGGAGTAGACACAACATTGTGGCATCATAGGCTTGGGCACATGAGTCAAAAAGGGATGCAGATTCCTCACTCAAGAAATTTGTTGCTAGGATTGAAGCATGTTGATTTGGATTTCTATGAGAATTGTGTTTATGGAAAGCAGAAGAGAGTCAGATTTATCAGAGTTGGGAAATAAAAAAAGAGTGAAAAATTAAAGCTTGTGGATACAGATGTATGGGGACTAGATCAGGTATCATCTCTCATTGGCTCTCATTACTATGTTACCTTTATTGATGATGTAACTAGGAAAACATATATTTATTGTATTTAGAATAAATCTGATGTGTTTTATACTTTCAAGAAATGGAAAGCATTGGTTGATAATGGGACAGGAAAGAAGCAACAAATATTTTGATAACTACTATTCAGAGCACAAAATTCGTAGAGAGATGAATAGGAAAATCATGGAGCATGCAAGGTGCATGAGATTGCATGCAGGATTGCCCTTATAATTTTGGGTATATGTTGTAGATATTATTGTTTATCTAATAAAAGGAGGGCCTTCAAGTTCCTTGGATGGTGGTATTCCTGAGGAGGCATGGACACGTAAAAAGGTAAACTAGTCATTTTTAAAGACTTTCGGTTGTGAAAATTTTGTCCAGATTAATAAAGAAAATAAAACAAAGCTTGAGGAAAAATCAAAGAAATATACCTTTATTGGATATGGTGTAAATGATTTTAGTTATCACTTATATGATTATGAAAATCAAAAAATCATTAGGAGCCGAGATTTCATATTCAATGAAAAGCTCTTGTATAAGGATCAGATGCAGGGAAAGAAATAGGAAAAGGAAAAAAGGAATACACAGTGCTTGATGAGATCACATAAAAAGTAAAGGTGTTTGAAAATTATAATGATAAACAACCACAACAATAGCAGCAACCACAACAACAACAGACACTTCAAACACCTGAGAGTGATGTTAGAAGATCTACCAGGATAAGTAGACCCCCTGAACAATACTCTCCTTCATTATATTATATATTGTTAATTGATTCTGGTGAACCACAAAGATATGAAGAAGCAATGCAGGCATAAACCGGGAATAAGTTGGGGAAATCCATGGAAGAAGAGATGGAATCCTTGATGCATAACCAAACTTGGGCCTTAGTCAAGTTGTCTGCAGGTAAAACAATATTATAGAATAAATGGATTTACATGTTGAAGGAAGAATATGGAGGAAAACAAAGGTATAAGGCTAGCCTTGTGGTGAAGGGGTTTGGACAAAAGAAAGGTATAGACTTTGATGAAAATTTGTACCCTATTGTTAAAATGACTTCAATCAGAACTATTTTAAGTCTAGTGGCAATAGAAGATTTGTATCTTGAGAAGTTAGATGTAAAGACAACCTTTCTCCATGGGGATTTAGAGGAAGAAATATATATGCAACAACCACAAGTGTATGAGGTCAAAGGGAAGGAGAAATTAGTCTGCAAATTGAAGAAGAGCTTGTATGGTTTAAATCAGGCTCCAAGGCAGTGGTATCTAAAATTTGACAGGTTTATGTCTCAAAAAGGTTATACTAGATGTCACTTTGACCATTGTGTTTATCTTAAAAATAAAAATGATGGAAGATATATTATATTTCTATTCTATGTAGATGACATGCTTGTTGCAAGGTCTAACATGCAGGAAATAAATGTGCTAAAAAAAATTGGAAAATTCATTTACAATGAAGGATTTAGGTGCTGCAAAACAAATCCTTGGTATGAGAATAACTAGAGATAGAAAAAATCACAAATTAACATTATCTTAGAGTGAGTACATAGAGAATGTGTTGGAAAGATTTAATATTCATAATGCAAAACCTGTTAGTACACCTTTCGCTAACCATTTCAAACTAAGTAAGGAGATGTGTCCCAAGACCTAGGAAGAGATGGATTATATGTGTACAATTCCATATGCATTAGTAGTTGGAAGCTTAATGTATGCAATGGTTTACACAAATCCTAATATTGCACATGTATTGGGAGTTGTAAGCAGGTATATGAACACTCCAGGAAAATATCATTGGATGACAATGAAGTGGATTCTGAAATATTTGAGAGGTTCCACAAATCAAGCATTATGCTTTTATGGTTCAAACATTTCTCTACAAGGATATGTTGATGAAGATATGGTAGGTGATAGAGATAACAGGAGGAGAACCACAACATATATATTTACTAGTGGAACAACTATCAGCTGGGTTTCAAAATTGCAAAACATTGTTGCACTTTCAACAACAGAATCAGAGTATGTTGCTGCTACATAGGCTAGTAAAGAAATGATTTGGTTACAAAACTTTATGGATGAATTGGACAAGAAGCAGGAGATTGGAAAGTCATAAAGTGGTAGTCATAGTGCCATTCATCTTGCAAATAAATCAACATTTCATTCCAAGACTAAACATATACATCTCAAGCACCATTTCATATAGCCATTGTTGGAAGATGGATAGTTGAAGCTAGAAAAGATACACACTAGCCACAATCTTGCAAATATGTTAACAAAAGTTGTAACCAGGGAGGAACTTAGATTCTTCTTAGTTTCAATTGGTCTTCAAGTATGATGATGGAGATGAGAAACAACTAGGTCCAAAGTGGTAGCATTATCCAACAAATGAAGCAACAATGGAGTTTCTATAATTAGTCTCCAAGTGGGAGATTGTTGGGTGCAGAGCTTGATTATCTTCTTGATTTAGAGATCTTGCTTCAACTGGGTGTATACCCCAAGAGGAACGTACACCTCTCCATGCGGGGGGGTTTGGGGGAAATGCCCCTGAAGCTAAAAATAGATGTAAAATTGTCTTGTAAAATGTTGTAATTTCATAGTCAATATGGGTCGTTCATTAGGCGAATGATCTGATGATAGAAGTTATGTTAATTTAGGGTTTTTTTCCCTAGAAGACAACCCTCGGTTTATATGAGGGAATTTTATTGCAGTTGTGTATCATTATTCTAAGTGAGAGAGAGAGGAGCTTGTGTGAGAGAAAAGGGGAAATTATAGTGGATCTACTGTAGGTTATATCTCTTCATTTTGTTGGATAATATAAAAGGAAGCACTGACTGTTGCTTCGTGGACGTAGTCTAAATTGGGTCAACCATGTATATCTATGTCTCTCTTTTTTTATGCATTTATGTATTTGTGTTTCTACATATTTTGTGTATTTAATTTCTCTGTTAATTAATTTCTAACACATGCAATGAGAGTAATGATAAAATATGCAACGAGGTCTTAGAAAGTGTAGCAAGAAAGACTCAATTTGACTTTAGCCTTAGTCAATTTGAGTAATTCAAATTTCCACATCAGCATAACAACTTGGAGGCATTTAACTAGTGTGACATGGCTATTGTCACTCAGTTACCTCAGTAAATTCAGGGTAGTGGGCTTGGAGTTCAGTCATGCATGTGTGGATTGCTAAATTTTAGCAATCTAGTTTAGTCATTTTCAGTTATACTCAGTCAACTGATCTCTAACTATTGATTGAGTCAGTTGAAGGTCAGTTGTGCAGTGGGAAAATAATATAACTCAGAGATCTATTAGTTAATTGATAAATCAACCCAAAATATCATGCATGCATGGAATGCAAATTGCTCAGTTGGAGTGGAGGAGACAAGGCTAGTGTAACATGAGTTGTATACTAGTTGGGTGGACAATTGTTGCATGAAGTCAGGATATCATTTCATTGGTAATTGCAAAAGAAAACAGGGACTTATTATTTAGGAGCTCAATTTTTTCAGAATTGCACAAGGAAATAGGAGGTTGGAGGAGGTAGAAATTGGCTAACTGTTGGCTAGAGGTTCTCATTTAGCATAGAGAACATTTTTTATTTTACAGGTGGTGCTCAGAGTTGGAGCATGCAATTGTAATAGTTTATATATTCAACTGATTAATGCAAAGAGGGTTGAAGGGTTTTTCCTGGTTGGGTTCCCATAGAAATCACTATGTACTTGTGGTTTTCCTTGTTGCATGTCTGTGCATGTTGTTCTAAATTGTGATTTTTGTTCCTTAGATTAACAAAGTAGAATTTGTGTCTCTTGTTTTTAGTTTGAAAGATTGAGTAGTTGCAATTTATATCAAATTTCTACATGGTATCAGAGCCCTAAAATCACATTAGAACAAGTATTTTGAATTTGTCCCTCAGGAATTTCAAATTTGCAGCTTCAATGCAACAAATTTTCTTCAAATTCAGGAGAATGTATTTCAACAAACTGAGATTGGAGTATGCCTTGGAGGATAGATACAATTTCATAACCTTGAAGGACCAAATGTAACCAATTCTTGATGATAATGGTGTGTTACCATATGTTAAAACTAACATTGTGAAACCCCAAGAGTCTGATGCACATCAATTAGCCCAATGGAAGAAGGATGTTGCAAAGGCCAAGACAATTCTTCTAGAAGGTGTGAGAGAATATGTGGTATCAAATATCCATAGAAAATAAAAATAATTTTATTTGTGGAAGACATTGACTGAGCTATTAAAAAATAGCAGTGACCCTAGAAAATTGGCCCTGAAAGACAAACTTCGAAGCATCAGAATGCTGAAAAATGCTACTATTCCACAATTTCTCTCCAGATTCACTCTATTTTGAGATGAACTTGGACAAGTTGGGGTGAATGTTGTATAATATGATCTGGTGATACTAGCTCTTCTAGGCATTCCAAAATCCTGGCACAACTACTAAGAGTATGTGAATGGAAACGAAAAATTACTAAATTAGGAAAGGTTGTGGTCTGATTTGGTTCAATAAGAGATCAAGAGAAATACCAGAGATGGAACATCATCTAGAGAAAAGGATAAAGATAATTTTTATTTTGTTGGGAAGGGAAAGAAGGGAAAAGGAAAGAATACCCAAAGAAACCCTAAATCCAACAAAATAATGGCAAGAAAAAAGACTTGAGTAAGAAAAAATGTTCCACTACCATGAATACAAACACTATGAAAATAAATATCCACACAAGAGGTCTAACAAGAAGCTTTCATGAGGAGTAGGAGGTGAAGCACTGAATTCATAATTTGAATTAGACTTCATCTTAATAACATGCATGGCCAACACTGTTATGGGGAGTGTGTGATACCTTGATTCTGGTCCCTCGTTCCATACAATAGGGAGAAAGGAATTTTTCAGCAGACTGGAGGAGAAGGATCTCTAGATGCATATTGAATTGGGGGATGATGGGAGGTACAATGCTATAGGAATTGGCACTATCACCTTTCATATGGAGAAAGCCTCCCCTCTTCACCTCAAAGATGTTATGTATGTCCCTCGGATGAAAAAGAACCTGATCTTTGTAGCAGTATTGGAGGATAAAGGCTATGTTTTTATTTTCAGTAAAGGGAAAGCCCTTTTGAGACACATAACTACTGGAAATTTGAATTTGATTGTAGTTTGAGTGGGGAACCTATATAAACTTGAGGTGGGAGGTTTTTTTTCATTGAGAAGCAAGGAAGAAAAGGTGCAGAGTCAATATGTTGGAGAACTCTGACATAGGATATTGGGTCATCTACACCATGCTGCCTTAAAAATCATGCAACAAATTACCACCAGTGTCCCTAAAGAATCCCTTGACCAATAGGATGTCTGCAAGTGTTTCACATTGGGGAAATATGTCAAATCCACCTTCCAGGGCCGAGATAGTAGAGTAGATGCAATCTTGGAGTGAGCCCACCCTGATATTTGTGGATCATTCTCTACAACCTCCACAAAAAAACATAAGTACTATGTAATTTTTATTGATGATTTCTCTAGAAAATGTTGGATTTTATTCATGAGGAAAAAGGAAGAAGTGTTTTCCAAATTTGTAGAATTTAAGGAATTAGTTGAGAAGGCAATTGGGAAGAAAGTGAAGGCTCTTAGGAGTGAAAATGGAGGTGAATTTGTTTCAAATTATTTCAAGGATATTTATGCCAAAGAAGGTATTTGAAGAGAACTGATAGCACCCCAGAACCCCCAGTAGAATGGGGTAGTTGAGAGGAAGAGCAAGAACATAGTTGGACTTGTAATAGCTATGCTACATGATTAGGGGTTTCCATTGCATCTATGGGTGGAAGCATGTAACAAAACAATTTACTTTTAGAACCAGAGTCCTCATAGAATACTCGGTATGATCACATTGAAGGAACCTTTCTTCTCTTTATGTGTCTCATTTCATAATTTTTGGAGATTCAATTTATTGTCATGTCTCCAAGGATTCAAGGAAGAAAATTGAGCCTATAGTATAGTTAGGAGTTTTGTAGGATACACCCAAAGTCCACACAATTACCAAGTGTATTTGCCTTCATCGAGGATGATAATTGTGAGGAGATATGTCAAGTTTGATGAAGATAAGGCTATGATATTCTCTCTAGAATGAGATCTGAGTATCCCACCAAAGTAGGAGCTTCTAGATCCGAATGAGGAGCCTCAAGATGAGCTTCACAAACTTGTGGAGCAACCACAAATGGAGGAGCAGAGAGGAGGTCGAGTGAAGACACCCATTCAACCAAAAACATCTATAGAAGGGAGAAAGAGAACCAAAGAAGCTAATAGATTGATACAGGAGGCACATGAGAATGTGGGAGCTCCTACATCCCAGTGTAGGCAAAGGAAGTCACCTAAGAGGTACACTAGTTACATGGCTCTCATGCCAGAGCTCATTGAGTTAGAGCCTTGTTCATTTGAGAAAGCAATTTCTCAACTTGTTTGGGTTGATGCCATGGTGGAATAATATGAATCCATCATGAAGAGAAATGTATGGGAAGTGGTTGAGACCAGAAGGGAAATGAATCGTTGGTTCTAGATGGATATTCAAAGTGAAGCATGTAGCTAATGCGAGCATCGAGAAATACAAGGCAAAATTTGTGGTGAAAGTATTTTCTCAAGTAGAGGGAATTGAATATGAGAAAACATTTGCCCCTATGGAAAGGTATTCCTCCATCAGATAAATTCTTGCATTAGCTGTACAGATGGGGTGGAAAATCCACCATATGGATGTGAAGGCTACCTTTCTCAATGGTATCACTAAGGAGTAAATTTACATAGAGAATCCTAAAGGATTTGAGACATATGATCAAGAGCCACATGTGTGCAAACTCAGGAGAGCATTGTATGGTCTCAAACATGCATCCTGAGAATGGTACGTTTGGATCAACAATTATCTTAGTGGATTGGTCTTCACCAAAAGTGAAGCAGATGCGAACATCTATCGCATTGTGGTAGAAGGTAAGTTTCTTATCCTTGTTTTGTATGTTGATAATTTAATATTGATAGGTGATGAGAAGTTGATCTACTCTTGAAAAGAGGATCTTGCAAGGGAATTCAAGATGAAAGACATGGGGTTAATCCATTACTTCCTTGGGATGGAAGTAGGGCAAGGTGATGGTGAATTGTCTGTGTCTCAGGGGAAGTACGCCTCTAAAATAATTCAAATATTTCACATGGATAATTGTAAGCCTATGGACACACCTCTAGCTACAAACTGGAGGAAGGAGAATTCCACTTCAAGTGAAGAGGTTGATGCTACCATTTACAAGCAGTTTGTGGGGTGTTTGGTGTATCTTGGGAAAACAAGACCCGACATGTACTATGTAGTAAACCAACTTAGTCAAGCTATGGTGAGGGATACCAAGTTGTATTGGAAGGCAATAAAGCATGTGTTATGGGACCTTAGAGGCACTACCCAGTATGGATCATGGTACAAGAGGACAGAGGGAGTGAAGCTCCAAGGCTTCACCGATGCAGATTGGGTAGGGAGTCCATCAGACATGAAAAGTAATTCAGGTGCTATCTTTAGTGTTGGGTCCACAACTATTTATTGGTATAATAGGAAGCAGAGGTTTATGGCACCCAGCTTAGTAGAGGCTGAATACATGGATTCAAGTCAAGAAACATGTGAGTCCATATTGATGAGGAAAATACTTGTGGGTATTTTCAATGAGGAGATGGATTTGATAGTGATATATTGTGATAGTTAGAGTTGCATTAAGATCTCTGAGAATCTGGTGTTTCATGACAGGTCTAAGCACATTGATATATGGTATCATCATTTACGTGACTGTGTGTAGAGGAGAATTATGTTGCTACATTACATTCCAATTGAGGAGCAAGATGCTGACATCTTGAAAAAGGAATTTTCAAGAGGTAAATTCAACTTCCATTTCTTGCTACGAGGGAGTGTTAGAAAGTGTAGCAAGAAAGGCTCAATTTGACTTTAGCCTTAGCCAAATTGAGTAAATTGAATGTTCACCTTAACAGGAAAACTTGGAGGTAGTTAACTAGTGTGACATGGCTCTTGTCACTTAGTTAGCTCATTAAATTCGAGTTAGTGGGCTTGGAGTTCAGTCATGCAGGTGTTTATAACTAAATTTGAGCAATCTAGCTCAATTATTTTCAATTTTACTTAGTTAAACTGACCTCTAACTATTAGCCTTAATTCCTCCACTCAAGTTGTGGAATTCGAATTCCATGCATGCATGAGCTGTTTTGGGTTGATTGATTAGTTAATTGACAGATCTCTAGGTTAGACTATTGTTCCACTACACAAATGACCTTCAACTAAATTTATCCATAGTTATAGGTCAATTAACTAAGTAAAACTAAAAATAACTAAACTAAATTTCTAAAATTTAGCAATCAACACATGCAAGACTAAAATACAAGCCCACTAACTCGATTTTACAGAGTTAACTGAGTGACAAGATCCATGTCACACTAGTTAACTGCCTCCAAGTTGTCTCGTTGATGTGGAAATTCAATTTACTCAATTTGACTAGGGCTAAAGCAAAATTGAGCCTTTCTTGTTACACTTTCTAACACTTTGTCAAACATATGGTAAACACATAAATTATAGGTCATGAATGCATATATGATGTTAAAAATTTGAACTTCATATAAGAATCACCAAGAAGATCTAATGCCCTCTCAAGTAGCTGCAACAACACTTGTTAGCCCATGCATTCATCAACCATTCAAATACTTAACAAATCATGAATAAGAGCCATAACTAGAGCACATCATAGAACCATGCATATAACCAACACATAACCATAATATAAACCATGAAAAATCAACCATAAGATCACTTAATAACCAATACATGTGCTCATAAACCAAACTAGCTTATATTAACATATGCAAAAGCCAAACAAGTGAGGGTCTTCCATGTACTACCCGACCATAGATTGGGCTAAACCAAATCTTTCTTTCACTCAATCACCCTTGTGCCATATTCCAAGCATGAATGTGGGATCTCATGGGATAAATGAAAACATAACCAAACAGTGAATCCAAAGGTTAAACCACCTCCACCCTCAAGCTATCGTGATCTCTCTTAAACTAGTCCCGAGATCCCAAAACCAAACCAATCTTGGATGCCTCTAAATTCCTTCACCACACCCAGAGGAATTTTCCTGTCTCCACCCACCTATTGAGGGATTCCCAGAGAATTCCCATCTCCACCCTCAACCCTTGGGATTTTCCTAAGACCACCTCACCGAGATCCAAAATATTATGGAACTCCAAATCTCAACCAAGAATGAATCTCATCAAACCATGGCTATCCAAGAAATGGAAAAGCAAGGATGAAACCAATGTCAAAAAAGAAAAAATCCATTCCAATGACAACAAATGAACCAAATAAACAAATTTAGGTACGATGCATTTACAACCTAGTAAGGAAATCACACATGCAACCTGTTACCTACAAAAAATTCCTACTGAAGCTACTGATCCAACCTTCTCCTTGTTTTCTTTCACTTTCCTTTGCTTGTCCTTTTCCTTCCCTTGCTTTCTTGCTTGCCTTTCTCCAAATCCAAGTGAATGCTAAAGTGCTCCAAGAATGATTTAAGTGTGCAAGAGTGTAAGAGAGCTAACAAATAAACTAAAAAAGTTGTGAACTATTTTTATGATGCCTTTTTATCATTGATGTCTCCTTTTTCTTCATTTTACCTCTAATTTCCCTTGCATGGATATTTGTGTCTCTTCATCTTCCTTTTATCTTATTTTCCTTTATTTCTCATAATTAAATGCCAATCATTGCCTCTTTTCCTTTGCCAATGCCTTTTCCAATTTCCATGCCCATTATTAAACCACAAGTGATTCCCACTATAATGTTTTCCCACCATTCAACTTGGGATATATGTCCCATGATCTTGGTCTTATTTTTCCTTTATTATCCTTTATTGCATGAAACTTTAACATGGGGCTATTACAACCCCTCCCCCTTAGGGGAACACCATCCTCGATGTTTTGTGACATCTATGACCAACAAACCATTGAAAACAAAACATACTACCTGTAGATCTTTATAACATAGCTTGATGCAGTATTTACAATGACATCCTGCTGAAAATCAAAACAAACATATTGCTTATTGTATATTTATAACACAATTCGATTCAATATTTACAACTATATATATATATATATAATATATATATAATATATATATATATATATATATATATATATATATATATATATACCAAAAACGCATTTCCTTCAACTAACAAATAATGAATGAAACAAGCCCGCATTTGATCAACCATCTCCCATGTAGCTTCATCTGTAGTATTTACAATGACATCCTGCTGAAAATCAAAACAAACATATTGCTTATTGTATATTTATAATACAACTTAATGCAATATTTACAAAGATACACACACACACACACACACACACACCAAAAACTCATTTTCTTCAACTAACAAATAATGAAGGAAACAAGCCCACATTTGGTCAACCATCTCCCATGTAGCTTCATATGTCCGACTGCACTTTAAATTTCTCTATTGCTCAGTTCCAGAGCATGATCTATTTCTGCTGCAGGATGCATTAATGCTCTGGCTATAACTCTCCCTCTAGTTCCACCTATAATATAGACCAATCAATCACATGATTAATATCCTACACATATCTCTTAAATAATGAAACATGGAAAAAATCATGGGCTTTCACTATTGGCGACAGTGCAAGTCTGTAGGCCAGTAGTCTAATCCTCTCAAGGATCTCAAAATTCCCATAATACTAAGGTTCCAACTTGACACATGTTCCAATCCTCAAGGAGATCATCTTGAGCTTCATGCCCAAGTACACATGCTCCCCAACCTGAAACTCCTTCAATGCTCTACGTTGATCCACATAGCTCTTCTGCACTACCTTTAAATTCCTCTAAATAACTTGCATCTCCTATTCCATCTTAGCCAACATGTTCGATCCAATCAACACCCTGCTCATTGGAACAGTCTAGTTCATAAAAATATTACAACTCTACCCATAAAGAACCTCAAATGGACTCATCCTCAAGGATTCCTGATACCCATTATTATAAATAAATCTACCAATGGAAGATACTCCTCCCACCTCCTCTTATGATGCGTAACATACATTTTCAACATGTCCTCAAGGATCTTGTTAACTCTCTATGTTTTTCCATCTATCTGTGGATGATAAGAAATGCTAAAATCTAATTTTGTCCCCAAGCCTGCAAACAACTCCTTCGAAAACCTGGAAGTGAACTTGGCATCTATGTCTGATATGATATTCTTGGGAACACCATGAAATCTCACTATCTCCCTAATGAAGATATGAGCTACCTCACTAGCTGAAATCATAGACTTCAGTGCAATGAAGTGATCTACCTTGCTCAACCTGTCAACCACAACCATGAAGGAATCATGAATCATGTTGTCTCGATGTCCTAGGAAAACTTGTAATGAATTCCATGGAAATTCAATCCCATTTTCCATTCTATAATCGAAATAGTATATAATAGACCAGTTGGGTGCTTACACTTAGCTTTCACCTACTAACAGTCCAAACATGTAGCAACAAACTCAACCACCTCTTTCTTCAAGTTCTACCAATAATAGAAATTCTTAATAGCTTTCAAAGTCTTCTGATATACTAGGTTGCCTAAATATGGCTTGACATGAAACTCCCTCAATATGAGCTTCTTCAGCTCATTATTGTTTGACACATAAATCTTGTTCCTCAATCTGACCAAGCCATCTTCCATGAGGTGATACTCTTCATCTCTATCACCTTCATCATGTTGCTACAACCTCTAATTCAGCTACTAGTACCTGTCATCATGTTTCCCTACATGCAAAATCCACTCTTGTAGATATGTCCCATAAGAGCTTACAACTGAAATATGATTTACCTGCACTCTCCTATAGAGAGAATCTGCAACCTTGTTCTCCTTTCCCTTGATGTATTCAATCTCAAAGTCAAAATCACTGAGGATATCCAACCATCTAGGATGCTTGGAATTCAAATTAGGTTTGTCAAACAATTACCTCAGTCTACTATGATTACTCATCATAATAAACCTCCTACCAAGAAGATAATTCCTCCGCATATTCAATGCATGAACAATAACTGCCAACTCAAGGTCATGAGCCAAATAGTTCTACTCATGCTCATCAATATTCCTTGACTCATATCATACCACATGTTCTTCCTGCAATAGGATTCCACCAGGTTCTTTCTTGCAAGCATTTGTACAAACTAAAAGTCCTTATTAGGATCTATAGTCTTCAAGACTGGAGCATTTGTAAGAAAATGCTTCAACTGCTCAAAACTAGCTGCAAACTCCCCAATCCATTCAAAATTATTCTCTTTCCTCTACAAGGATGTAATAGGATAACTAATCTTAGAGAATTTCCTGATGAACCACTTGTAATAAACTACTAGTCCCATGAATGATCTAACCTCATCCACATTCCTTGGAGATGGCCACTCCATGATATCCTTAATCTTTTCTAGATCCATTGCTATCCCTTCCTTGGAAACAACATGTCCCAAGTAATGAACCTAATACTAAAATAAAGTACACTTGCTAAGCTTGGAATAGAATTGATGCTCTCTCAACAATATCAACATTGTTGCTAGGTTCTCTACATGCTTCTCCTCATTTTTGGATTATATCAATACATCATCAATAAAAGTTATCACAAACGTGTCCATGTAAGGATTCAACACATTGTTCATCAAGCACATAAAGGTGGCTACAACATTGGTAAGACCAAAAGGAATCACCACGAACTCATAATGCCCATACCTAGTACAAAATGTGGTCTTGTAGATATCTTCTTCTTTGATGCACACTTGATGATATCCTGATCTCAAATCAATCTTTGAAAACATTCTTTCTCCGTTCAGCTAAACAAATAAGTCATCAATCAACAACAATGGATACCTATTCTTGATAGTCATCTTTTTCAACTACCTGTTATCAATGCACAATCTAAGAGCACCGTCCTTCTTCTTTGCAAAAAATATTGGCGCACCCCAAGGCAACACACTTGGCCTTATGAATCCTTTATCAAGCATTTACTTAAGCTGCAACTTCAATTCCACCAACTCTGAGGTACTCATCTTGTAAGGTTCCTTTGATGCTAGTGTTGCTCTTGGCACCAACTGAATAGAGAAATCCACTTCTCTATGAGGATGTAACTCTAAGATATCTTTAGGAAATACATCCTGAAACTGCTGCAAAATAAGATACCTTTTCAAGACTTAATCATCCTCAACATATTTCCCCTCATCACTGGAAACATGCACTACAAACAATACACACCCTTTCCTATAGCTACACTTAGCTTGCATGGATGTAACCATTCTCACCAATGTAGGATTTTTCTTTCCCTATAGTATTCTCTTTTCTCCATCATCATCTAGGCATTCAATAGCCTTATCATAGCAATCTATCTTGGTACTATGAGTAAAAAACAAATCCATGCCCAAAAGCATACTATATGATCCCAAAGGAAGCACATTTAGATGTGCTGATGTAGACATACCATTTAGCTCAAACGCACAAGATCTCACCCAAGGATGAACTCTTTTCTTGGTCCCTGTAGGAAATTCCACCAACCAAGATTATGCATGCACTTATTTATTCAAGCCACACTTATCCACCAAGTTACGACTAGCATAAATGTAATTAGATCTAGGATCAATCGAAATGGAAATAACTTGATCACAAACCTTACCTTCCATCTCAATAATGGATGCCTGATGGTTTGCTTACCTCTTATCAAGTGTTGTATCGATTTGAGGAATGCTTTGACCAACATCCCTAACTATCTGCACCTCCTATGCATTTTAGATCTTGGATCTTCCACCCTGGTACAATGGAAAATCCTTCTTGCAATGGTCTTTGCCAAAAATCCAATAATACAATGGTTCTATTACAACTACCTTTATTCTACTTCTCTTCAGGCTAAGGTCCATGTCCATTCTCAACTGCATTAAACTTATCGTAAGGATACACGTTTTCTTTCTCACCTGCATCTTGAGATATTCCTTGCTTCTAATGCCATTTTCCTTTAGCCTTCTCATTCCCTTTGCAATCATGCTTAGGCTCAGACTTATGCTTCAACTACTCATAACAATGCTTCAATTTCCTGATGGCTTCCTCCAATGATTGAGGCTCATCATACTCAATCTGATCTTTAAATGTGAAAGGAAATCCACTAATGAACATTTGGACGTTTTTTTTCTCATCCTTGAGGTGGGGAACATACCTCAACAACTATGGAAACTTGGTCATGTACTCCTCATCTGTCATGGAACCCATCTTCAACTCATAGATTTCCTTGGCCTTTCCATCATAATACCTCTCAGATAGGTACTTATTTCTGAAGAGTCTTTCAAACTGACTCCAAATCAACTTCTATTCTCTAATTCCTCTGACATTCTTCACATTTGCCCACTATACATATCCTATTCCTTTGAGACTGAAGGTGATCTTAGCTTTCATGTTCTTTGAATAGTCATGCAATCTAAAGATCTTCCTCATCCCAAGAAACCACGCTTTTGCATCTTCTAATTTCTTCATCTCTCCTAAAATGTAGAATGCTTGGTTTCCTTGAACTCCTTTGGAAAATATTTCTTCTCCTCCTATAAGGATGATGGCAGTGATGATGATAATGTCTCTCTAAACCAGAAATAGAATAGAACCCATAAGCACTATCTCTCCTTTCAAGTGTTTCCAAACATATACCACCTATGACTATACCATCTATGTCCAACCTGTATCTCGATCGAGACTTGATATCGTATGACCCATTAGTCCTTTCCTCCTGTCTATGACTACTCCTTAATTGTCCCTTTCTCTACAAATATGATAGGATCTAAAGGATCACTACATTAACCTCGACTTGGTTTTCTTGAGCTCTCCTTTCCTGTGTGTCAATCAACTTGTTATTATCTGCCTTGCAACTTGTGATTTCTTCCTTTGAACTTCTCAATGTATCTACTATATTAGGAGAATACTTAACTCATTTCTTTTCAATTGATCTATAAGGAGAGTCATGTGAACCATAATCCATCATTCTTCTTGTCATCTCTGACCTTCTTCTTCCTGAAAACATACCACGTTAGATAAGCTGAATAGAAAACATAATCAAGACATACCTTAGTGTATCTTAGGGGTGGCTATCTCATCTGCACAAGTCAATCTATATCAGCATATCCACATCTCAACATCATACATGATGACAAATTGAAATAATAATCACATGCATGATAACTGTAACTATCTCAATGCATGCATATGAGGCACATATATAATCGACATACATGCATAACTATATACATTTACCCCCAAGGTTCCATGCTAAAAACTTGCTCTGATACCATCCCGTGGTATTAGATCACCCAAACAAAATGGAACCCACTTTGATACCACCCTATAACCGCCTCCTCCCATGTTTACCCAACTTTTACAAGCTGTCCAGGGTAAATATGAGTTAAGTTTCATATGATATGAACCGACATCCAAATTCCAATTATCGAAGTGGGGTTGACTATCCAAACACAAAATGACATCCCCTATAGGCTACAAACCACTCACGAGCCTAAAAGCCACCATAGGTGGTCAATCCTTAAGATGGGACTCTTTTTCACTAACCTAATACCCTAATCCCACCCTTAACACATTATGCATGCGGTTACGAGGATCCAACCACATGCAGAGGCTTGTCTACTAGCGGTTGTGACTGAAAATCTCTTGTTTTATGCATGTGGTCGTAATATCTATGCCACATTTTCAAGCTAGCCTCTAAACCACTGCCTATAATTGCTTGTAACTTTCCAGAGTCATGAATATGATGATAGCAATGCTAACCACTTGAACAAGATTTGAACCAGTACATGCCTAGTACATGATTGACATTTTGTCAAACATATGATAAACATATAAGTTACAGGTCATGAATGCATACCTGATCCTAAACTTTTGAACTTCATCTAAGAATCACCAAGAAGGTATAATTCCCTCTCAAGTAGTTTCAACAACACTTGTTAGCCCATGCATACATAAAACATTCAAATACTTATCAAATCATGAATAAGAGTCATAGCTAGACCACATCATAGAACCATGCATATAAATACCACATAACCATAATAGAAACCATGCAAATCATCCATAAGATCACTTAATAACCAATACATGTTCTCATAAATCATAATGAGGAAACTATCTTGTATTAACATATACAAAAACCAACCAAGTCATGGACTTCCACATACCCTCGACCATCAATTTGGCTGAACCAAAATTTTTCTTTCAACCAATCACCCATGTGCCATATTCCAAGCATGAATGTGGAATACCATGGGATAAACGAAAGCATAACCAAACTTGGAATCCAGAGGTTAAACCACCTTCACCCTCAAGCTACCGCGATCTCACCTAAATTGGTCCTAAGGTCACAAAGCCAAACCAAGCTTGGATGCCTCAAAACTCTTTCACCTTACCTAGAGGAATTTTCCTGTCTCCACCTACTGGTTGAGGGCTTCCTAGAGAAAACCCATCTCCACCCCCAACCCTTGGGATTTTCCTAAGAGCATCTCACCTGGATCCAAAATATTCCAGTAATCCAAAGCTCAACCAAGAATGATTTCCATCACACCATGGCTATCCAAGAAATGGAAAGGCAAGGCTGAAACCCGTGTTAAACTAGGAAAACCCCATGCCAATGACAACGAATAAACCAAATAAATAAATGTATGTAACACACATTCACAACCCAACAAGGAAATCATACATGTGACTCCTTGCCCGCCAAAATATTCTTGCTGAAGTTGTTGATCCAACCTTGTCCTTGATTTCCTTCACTTTTCTTTCCTTGTCCTTTTCCTTCCCTTGCTTGCTTTCTTTCCTTTCTCCAAATACAAGTGAATGCTAAAGTGCACCAAGAATTCTCTAAATGTGAAAGAGTGTAAGAGATCCAACAAATGAACTAACAAAAGTCGTGAATTGTTTTTATGATGCATTTTTATCATTAATGTCTCTTTTTTCTTCATTTTCCTTCATTTTCCCTCTAATTTCCCTTGCATGCATATTTGTGTCTCTTCATCTTCCTTTTCTCCTATTTTCCTTTATTTATCATAATTGAATGTAAATTATTTCTTATTTTCCTTTTCCAATGTCTATGCCAATTACCATAGCCATTCTTAAACCGCAAGTGATGCCCACTATAATGTTTTCCCACCATTCAACTTCGAATACATGTCTCATTACCTTGGTCTTATTTTGCATTTATTATCCTTTATTACATGAAAATTTAACCTTGGGTTGTTACACTTACAATATTGAGCTTCTAGAGGGGAGTAAGATTCATAATATTTTTCATGTATCATGCCTCAAAAAGGCATTGAGACAATAGTTTATTACATCAGCAAAGTTACCCCCACTCGATGGGGGGGAATTGGTATTGATCCCTGAGGAGATTTTGGAAGTCGGGGAAAGGAAATTGAGGAGAAAAGTAATCAAAAAGTATCTTATAAGGTGGAAATACTAGCCAGTAGAGAACACAACATGGGAAGGAGAGAATATTTTGTAGCATCCTAATTTGTAGTTTCTTGAGGGCAAGTAATATCAAGATGAGAGGACTGTAACATCCCTATTAGAATGATCGCTCCAAGAAAAAAATTATAAACTAGAGACCCATGGTATTATTATGACCCATAGTATAGATCCATGGTATTCTAATAATAAAATAAAGATTGGTGATCACTCTTTTGGCATGCATAATCGTTTTCCTCATATCGATTTGGAGAGATCTTGTGACTTTGGAGTGCTAATGGTGAAACCCTTGAGTGAAGTGGTTTCATGGTGAAACAAAGGCATCCTAGATAATCATAAGGAAAGATCACTCAAAATTTTCATAGTTATTTATTATTGAAGATTCATCTCATTCCCAGGTTGTGGGCACAAGTAGAGATCGTGGGAATTTTGGTAGGTTGTACTTTCCATATGCAGCTAATATTTTCTCAAGAGTTCAAGACATCAATTTTTAGGATGTGACATCGAAAGGGAGGTTCAAATCAACCATCAAATATAATTTAGTATAGTAATTTACAATCATGTAAGGGGACATTCTAGTAGTGCCATCATCTCCTATTTTCTCAAAAAATTGTGCCATTATCCATGGTTGTTTATGGGCTTCCACAAATATATTTTTGTAACTCATTAAATGTTCCAACATGTAATTCTAGGCCAAATTAATAAAACATATCTGAATATATTGGTTGAGTTTATTTATTATCGTATTTTTTCTTGTGGTATGATGTTTGAGTTATTTGTTTAGTGAGAAGGGATTTTACAGTGGTATTAATAAACATATATGTTATATTTATTTGTTGTGGTATTTTTTTTTTGTACAATGGTTGAATTATTTTCTAGAAAGAGGGGATTTTTAGAAAATCATATAATTGATAAACTAAAGTCAACAGATAGTGTTGGAACAATGGCTCTCATCACTCTAGTAATGAGTGTAGCCATTGTCCAAGTAAAAGCTTTGTGTAGGGTACATATATCAAAACTTTCATTGCTTTCTCATCCTCAATCTAAACTTGAAAACACATATTGTAACATACCCCAACCACTTTCTTGCTATTCCAACCCATGTTCATGCCCAAATCCATGAACAATTTCCCTTGACAACCTATGACCTAAAATTTTCCCTTCCTTTCTAAATTTTTTGTCTAATGAAATGCATAATGCAATGAATATATATAGGAAAACTTTAACATGTATGCACTTATTAATTAATATTCATAAAATATTTCATAAATACATAGAAACCTAGTAGAAAAAAAGGAACATAATAGTGAAATACTTATATTTTATAATTATGGCCAACTGGTTATAGGCCTTCAACGTTCCACCCAATCATAGACTATGTTGTTAATTTATTTCAACAATGGGTCCACCCCGAGCTATGGATTTCACTCCATGGGCATAAACAAACCCAAAACTTGGTACATACCTAGTACCAAAAACCACCAGCCAAGGTACCAAGCCCATAAGCCTCCAATTGCTAGTCTTGTGGATTCTAGGAGTTCCACTGCTCTCACAGGTGTTCCAACTACCCTTCCAAACCACACAAAACCAAGGTACCAAACTTGAAATCCTTCAACTAGTAGTCCCATAACTTCTAAGGGTTATACTTCCCTCACAGGACTTCGAAGTACCCTTCCAAGCCTCACATAACTAAGGTACCAAGATTGGAAACCTACAATTAGTAGTCCTTTAGCTCCTAAGAGTTCCACTTCCCTCATGGGTCATCCAAGTACCCTTATAAGATTTCATTTCATCACTATCACCATGATTCCATGGTTTTCTTTCTAGAATACTTCAAAAGAATCATCCATACTCCTCTCACAAAGTAGGATTCCCCTACGTAATTCCCTCCTATGTCCCCCTTCACAGTTCCAAACAAGCCTCGTTATACATGCATTCCTTTTTTTCCACTTGGAATTAACCCAAGCTACCTCATGGGCCCTTTTGATGTGCACAAGATCCTTCATATGATACCCTTTCCACATCCATCAAGTCTCATCCCCGCATACTCGTTCTATCATTTGGTGTGCAACCATTTTTATTTTATCTATATTCATGTGTTACATGATTATGTTACCAAGACTTCTAGCCTCAAAGCATAAAACATGGGTACATGGGCATACCAAACTAAAAACACATAACACTCATGCACACAAGCGCTATGACCCCCATAACACATATACACATGTGCACATGGGCACCACAACACTCAAATATGTCCTCAGATCACTAGCCTATTTAATTTGTCCCATCTCACTATCCTAGTTCTCTCTCTCTCTCTCTCTCTCTCTTCTTTATATATATATATATATATATATATATATATATATATATATATAATATATATATATATATATATATATATATATTATATTATATATATATATATATAATATATATATATATAAGAATTACACACCAACACACACACACACACACACACACACACACGCACACACACATATATATATTACATGATGTATGTACATGTTATTTACATTATAAGGGTTGAAAGAGGGGTGTTAGATTCCCCTCCCCTTTATTTAGGAAATGTCCTCAATGCAATTTATAGACACATATATAAAACAATTATCCAAAAAGATGAGGATATTCCTCCCTCATCACATCCTTATGCTCCCATGTAACATCTTCAAGGCTATGGGTCCACTACACCTTTACCAAGGTGATAGATTGATTCCAGAGCACCTTGAATTTATCATCCAATATATATATATACACACACACACACACACACACACACACACACACACACACACACACACAGACACACACACACACACACACACATATATATATATGTATAAATATATGTATGTACATGTTATTTACATTATAAGGGTTGAAGAGGGGTGTCAGATTCCCCTCCCCTTTATTTAGGAAATGTCCTCAATGCAATTTATAGACACATATATAAAACAATTATCCAAAAAGATGAGGATATTCCTCCCTCATCACATCCTTATGCTCCCATGTAACATCTTCAAGGCTATGGGTCCACTACACCTTTACCAAGGTGATAGATTGATTCCAGAGCACCTTGAATTTCTCATCCAAAATATGCATTGGTTGGACTTGAAAGTCTCCCTCGAGCTCCACCTAAATCATGTTCCAATCAATCACATGGTTAGCATAAAGAACATACCTTTTAAGCAATGAAAAATGAAAATAATTATGAATATGCATGGATTCTAGTAATGCAATCATGTATGCAACTAGACTGATCCTTTCCAAGATCTCAAATGGTCCACAATATCTCACTGTTAACTTTGTGCAACTGCTTAATTCGAAAGAATTTTTCCTTGCCTTCACCCTTAGGAAGACATGATCGCCTATTTTGAATTTCTTGTTTAAATTGTTCTTGTCTGCATAAATTTTCAACATGTCATAGGTAATGGTCAAATTATGTCTAATATTTCTTACTTTCTCTTCCATTTCCCTAAGAAAATCTAGACTAATAATGGCCATATTAACTGGGCTATCTCAATTCACTAGTGTGTTGCATTTCCTACCATACAAGGCTTCAAATGGGGTCATCTTCAAAGATTCTTAGTACCCATTATTATAAGCGATCTGCACTGATTTTAAATATTCTTCCCATTTTGAGGGTTTTTCCATCACATACTTCTTGAACATGTCTTCAATAACTTGATTAACTCTTTCTTTCTCGCCATCTATTTCCAGGTAGTATGTTGTAATAAAATTTAAATCAATATTGAATCCCTTAAACAAGATTGTCCAAAACCTGGATGTAAACTTGGGGTCTCAATTTGAAATAAATGTCATGGGCACACCATGCAACCTAGAAATTTCCCTCATGTAAATCTAAACAACATTGGATGCCTTGTATGTTGAATTCATTAGAATGACGTGGGAAATATTGGTTAGTTTATCCACCACAACCATGATGGAATCATGTTGCTTCATAGTTTTGAGCAGATTTGTAATGAAATCCATAAAAAAAATTTCCCATTTCCACCCAATAATGAGAATTTTTTGCAGTGACCTCGCTAGGTGCTTATGCTCATATTTAAGCTTTTGATATTCCAAACACCTAATTATATAACCAACCACTTATTTCTTCATACCTAGCCAAAACTATTGTCTTGACTACTGAGGTTGTTTTTTGATACCTTAGATGCCCAACTTAAGGCACTATATGCATCTCACTCCACACTAAATTTTTCAGCCCCTGAGATTTTGACACATAGATTCTACCTTTATACAAAATAACTATGTTTTCTTCATTTCATAATAATTGTATCTGGGATGCACTTCACCTTGTTGTAGGTTTCTTTTTATTTCCATGTATTGTTGATTTGAGTTTCTATCCTCTAGAATTCCGATTTTTAAATAAGATTTACATGTGCTTAAGGATATAACATTCATTTAATTCACCCTCTCATTGAGTGCATCAACTAGTTTTTTCCCCCTTTCCCTTTATGTGTTTAATTTCAAAGTCATAATCAACCAAAAATTCTAGCCATTTGATTTGCCTGGCATTTGAATGTGGTCATCATAAAAATGCTTTAACCCACATTGGTCAGTTCTCAATTCAAACATCTTTCCTATGGGGTAATTCCTCCACACCTTCAAGAAATGTATAATGGATTCCAGCTCCAAATCATGAGTGGAAAAACTCTTTTCTTTTTCCTTAAGCTTCTTGGATTCATAACATATCACATGCTTGTTGTACATGAGAACTCTTCCCAGTACACAAGAAAGTCTTCATTTGGGTCAACTATATTCAATATATGTGCACTGGTTAACAACACCTTGAAAAGCTGAAAGCACTCTTCACATTTATGAGACCAATCAAATTTTTCTCCTTTTCTTTAAAAGGAAGTAATAGGATGGACTATCCTTGAGAACCCTCCAATAATTTATTAGTAGTAACCTGCTAAATCCATGAAATACCTTATCTCTATTACATTTTTGGGTGATCACCACTCTTTAATTTCTTTATTCTTTGTTGGGAGTACTATTATCCCTTCTTCTAAAATACTATGACCCAAATAATGAATCTTTCTCTGATAAAATGAACACTTATTCAACTTAGCATATAAATGATGCTTTCTATGTACCTACAACACCATCCTTAATTTTTTTTCATGCTTTCCCTTATATTTTAAATATATGATGATATCATCTGAAAAAAAAGTAACAAACTTATCCAAATAATTCTAGAAAATAATATTCATGAGTCACATAAAAACATTTAGTGCATTAGATAACCCAAATGGCACCACTACTAACTTGTAATTACCATATTGAGTTTGAAACATTTTCTTACTGATTCCCTCTTCCTTAATCCTCACCTGATGATGTCCAAACCTCAAATCAATTTTAGAAAACACTCTATCTCCCCTGAGTTGGTTGAACAAATCATCTATCACAGGCATTGGATACTTATTCTTTGCTACAACTTTGTTTAGTTGATGAAAGTCAATGAACAATCTCAGAGTACCATTCTTATTTTTAACAAATCATACCAAGGTACCCCACAGTGATACACTTGGGCATATGCACCATTTCCTTAAGATATATTAAGTTGCATTTGTGATTCCTTCAATTTTGGTGTGCTCATCCTATATGGTGTTTTGGACATTGTTGCAATCTTAGGTACCAAGCCTATAGAAAAGCCAATGTCTCTTTATAAAGGTAACCCTAGAATTTCTAAAAACACATCTTCAAATTCCTTAAGTACTGGGTGGTCCCCCAGACTTGGTGCTTGATCCTTAATCATCTCCTCCATGTGGGTTGCATATATTTGGCACCTTTTTCTAAAATTCTTCTTTAGCTGCATAACTGATATTTCCCTAACAAAAATTGGCCTTGGTATGCCCTACACTTTCTTTTGTTTCCTTTCTTCATCCAAGCAAGTGAATGTTTTACTATAATAATATAGTAATACATGATGCTTTTCTATCAAATCCATGCCAATTAGGTAATCATATGATCCTAGTGGTACTATGTTTAAATATGATTTTGTATCTAGCCCATTCATATTGATGGGATATTTCTTCACCAGTTCAATTATTCTTCTTTTCACTCTTGTAGCTAACTAAACTAACCAAGTCCTACTATGCTTGGTTTCATTTAATAATGTTTTAGCCAACTTAGGGTAAAGATAACTATGGCTAGCTCTAGAATTAATTAAAATATCAATTAGATAATTATTTAACTTACCTTTCACTTCAACCATGTGCACCTAGGGCTTGGCTTGTCTATTATTTAATGCTACATAGATCCTAGGCATGCTTCTTCCCATATTCTCTATGTATAAAATCTTTGAAAATGGTGTACAATCTTCATGTTTCCTTCTTTGTGTGGGAAATACTTGTACTGATGTTCTCCTACACAACCCTAACAACTAATGGGTTGAAATTTTGGTCTCTTATTCAAGAAATCAAACCCTTTTGGTTCACTATATGCTGGATGAGTTTACTAATTTTCTTGAGAGTTTTTCTTGAGCATTGAAGGTTTGAACCCCTTCTTAGCTTGCTCCACCTTCCTTCTTTTCTTGTCATCCCAAGCCCTTTGGAAATCTAGCTTATTTTTTCCCTACTCATAGAGGTACTCTAACTTCCTTGTAGCTTCATTCAAGATCTTTGGTTCATCAAATTTAATCTTGTCACCATAGAATGGTGGTAATCCACTCACATATCTTTGTATCTTTAAACTTTCATCTATGATAAAATCCACATATTCTCAATAACTCAATGAAGTTTCACACCATTTATTTCATTTTCATGTTTCCCAAATTGATTTCAAAGAATTCCTACATTTTTCTCATAGTAATGCTCAGGCAGGTACTTCCTTTGGAAGTACTTTTTAAACTTCTTCCATGAAATATTCTTTTCATCCAACTATTTTACTTCCTTGGGCTACTCCCACCATAATTTTTCCTTTCCCTTCAAATGATATATGGAATTTTGTGCTTATAAATTGGAAGAGTAATAATGTAGCTGCATGTACATTCTCATTTCTAGGACCCAAGCTTTAGCCTATTCTCCCTTCTTATGCTCACCATTAAAGGTAAGTGGCTTCAACTTTCTAAATTCCCCTTGTAAACTATCCAGGACTAGTTTCCTTCTTGATTGCCTTAATGGTGACCCGCTTGGACTACCTTCTAACCTTGAGGATCCATGGGTTCTCTTAGTGGGTCTTCTTGTTTCATAAAGATTATGCCCAATAACACTCATGGAGTTGAACCTTTAGCATTCCCCCCACCTAATTAGTGAGTCATGTTCCTCTTCTTGCTGAGAATTATACCCCTATTCCATTCTCCTCTTTAATTTGTTCAGACTCTATAAACTCTAAGTATTAATCTGTTGTTGTTATCTTATTAGTTTCTCATTATTAGCTTTGTAGCTGAGCACTTCCATTTTGAGGCTCTGTATAGTTTTGGCTAGGTCCCTATCCTCTAAACTATCTTCTCCATGACCATTCAACTCTATTCTAGCATTACTCATGCTCAAATTATTTTTTTGGCATCTTATTCATGGATGTACGACCTTTGAGCATCCCATATACTCTTGATCCTCATATTGTCCATGTCTTATAGGCCACCTATTACCTTCTTTGGAAATTCTTAGGAGATTCCTGACTTCAATCCAAAATTCTAGGTTGGTAAGTATATTCTCATCCTTGATAACTTTCAGTTGACTATTTTAGCACTCAAATCTAAGCTCTAGTTACTAAGTTGTACTCTACTAAAATCACTGTGTACTTTGTCCTTTAGTTGCATTATTATAGTCAGTGGTAATTTTTCCAAAACAATGCCTTGGACCAATCCAATTCATTTGTGACTCTACCTTGTAATTGTATTCAAATATACATAAGTATCTTTGTGTGCCTTCTATTTAACCTAAGAAAATCATTGATTACTTGAGCTTTTTAGGTTTTCCCTTGTCCTCATTGGGCTTGAATTAACATGTGTCACCTCCCTTGACACTTGGCATGCATGCAGCCTTTCCTTTCACATTTGACAAGGCGAATTTTACTTTTTTTACAAAAAAATAAAATAAAAAAATCTCACCATGTAATCTTGACATCTTAACATTGGCTCCCTCAGCTTCCTTTTTTCTCAATTGAAAACACTCGAGATTCGACAATTTGATATATGTTACCTTATGGTGAAATAATCATGACATCATTCCGATAAGGAATTCCACATTATTTTTCCATGTGAGGTACCATGTCAGCACCACTTGTTCCCCTGTGCCTATTTGGCTTCGTTGTGGGTGCCTACTTATCCTACTATGTCATTTTCCCATCGTGCGCTTGCCATACAACCTTAGAAAAACCACAAATAACATAGAAACCCCCCAAATAGTTTCAAGTTTGGGGCAAGGGGGACCCGCAATTAATATCCACCTTTGGTCACTATTAAGTTGTTTAGTTCATATCCAAACCCCCCGCACCCCCCCAATTTTTTTTTTTTTTAAATAAAGATCAACTATGAAGGGGTCTTTATAGTCAATCATGACTATAAATCTGTGGAAATTGACCATTAATCTAAAATGATACATAGGCTATAACTTTCCACTTTGGGAACCCCTTGTTAAAATTTTACCATGATGGGTCCTCTTAATCAACCTCAACCATTATATCTCTCACCATGTAGATTTCGCCCAACCAGCCTGCACACCATTACTTCTTGAGAGAAAAGGTGAAACCCCCTTCCATATGCCTGGGACAATTGGAGCACTTTCACCTGATTGTAAAAGATTTCTAACTTGATTTTACTATGGGGATAAATCACATATATATACCACCTACTTTCCATAAATTCCACCCCCTCACCGCCTGTTAAAATTTGGCAATGAATGAGATCTCGTGATCCAACCAAGCCACTATACCTTTCATTTACATGTCATATCAATGGTTATCCACTCATTAAACCTACAATGGACCATCCTTTTACCAATTTTCATAGGATTTTCCAAAAATGGTTGGAAATTTGGGAATTTCCCCCCCAATTCTTCCTTGGTTGGCCTTGTCTTTGGCCCCTACCGAGAGCCTATAATGTATATTATAATAAGTTCTTTAAATTTCCGTCCAATTTCCTTATAAATATTCTTAATTCCACTTGGGTCATTTTGACAAACACATTGTATGCATCCACCTATTGGCATTTGTTTGGGTACTTTTCCAGTAACTTGTAATTGTCCATTTTTTCATTTAGCTCATACAAGCTCATTGTTGCAACTTGGGCTTTGATACTACCTATAACATATGTCAACCACTTATTGGCTATTTCGGCCCTTGTTGAGGCCTAATTCCATGAAAAATTTCCCCTGGCAACCTGTGACAGGAAAACTTCCCTTCCTTTGGAAATTTTCCATCTGATGAAATGCATAATCCAATGCATATATACATGTATATTATTCTCAATTAACATGAAGATATATTTCATAAATACATAAAAACCTTGTCACAAAAAATAAGCATAATAATGAAATACTTATCTTTTATAATTATGGCCAACTGGTTGTAGGCCTTTGATGTTCCACCCATCCATAGACCATGTTGTTCATTTCTTTCAACAATATGTCACCCCCGATCTAGTGCTTTGACTCCATGCGCATCAAAACAACCAAAACCTGGTACAAACACAGTGCCAACAACCATCGGCCAAGGTACAAAGCTCAATAGCCTCCAACTAGAAATCCTATAGCTTCTAGGAGTTCCATTGGCCTCACATGCCTTCCAAGTACCCTTCCAGACCTCACATAATCAAGGTACCAAGCTTGACAAACTCCAATCAATATTTTTGTGGCTTCCAGAGTTCCATTACCCTTATGAGTCTTCCAAGTACCATTCCAGGCCTCACACAACCAAGCTACCAAACTTGACAGCCTCCAACCAGTAGTCTTGTGGATTTCAGGAGTTCCACTGCCCTCACAGGACTTCTAGGTACCCTTCTAGGCCTCACACAACCAAGGTACAAAACATGACAACCTCCAACTAGTAGTCTTTTGGCTCCCAGGAGTTCCACTAGATTCACGGGTATTCCAGGTACCCTTATAGGCTTTCATTTCATTACTGTCACCATGTTTCCATGGCCATCTTTCTAGAATCCTTCATAGGAATAATTTTTACTCCTCTCACAACATAGGACTCCCATGTGCATTTCCATCTCGCGTCCCCTTTCATAGTGCTAAACATGCCTCTTTATATATGCATGCATCTTTTTCACCATTTGGCTTTCACCCAAGCCACCTCATGGACGTTGTTTATATGCACGGGCTCATTTTAATGATTATTTAAATCATATGAGTTCATTTTCTCATCCATGGAGTCTTGGTCCCACATACTCGTTCCATCCTTTGGTCTACAACCATTTTTATTTTTATTAGTATGCACATGTTACATGATTACATTACCAAACCTTCTAGCCTCAAAACATAAAACATGTGTAAATGGGCATATCAACCCCAAAACACATAACACTCATGCACACGGGTGCAACAACCCCCATAACACATATGCACATGTGGACATGGGCACCACAACCCTCAAAATATGTCTTCAACTCACCATCCTATTTAATGTGTCTCAACTCACCATCTTAGTTCCACACACACATGTTGCTTACATTCCAAAGGTCGAACATGGGTGTTACACATACACACAAAAAATATGATTTGAAATTTATGTATAGAAAAATAATGGTTTTGAGAGAATTATTCAACTTCAAATTATATAATTCATGTGCGTGTGTGTGTGTTTTCCATTTGGCTGAAAACTAGGAGAAGAGTCCTTATCCACTAATTACAGTTGTTTTAATATCCCATTACAATTGTATCAATAAACAAGGGAAAATATATAAATTAAATGAATGTGGAACTCTAATAGGCGTCAAGACATTTACCTCATAATACATCTCAAAGTACCAATATTTAAAACAAAAATCATAAAAAATAATTAATAGTGCTTATTTTAACAACTAGCTATGATGACATAGCCTTATAAAATTTTAATTCAATGAAGACAATTATTGAATTGAAGTTAGGAATACAAGCTAAAAAAATTCATACAATTGATAAGTTGAAGTCAACACATAGTGTGGGAGAAATGGTTCTTGTCAATCCATTAACAATTGTCATCGTTGTCTAGGCAAAAGCTTCTTGCAAGGCATAGATGGGGAAACATTGCATCACATTCTCATCCTCAATCTGAACCTGAAAAACACATACAAACAAAAAAATATGATTTAATATTTATGTATAAGTGATAATTTTTAGAGCTATCAACATATATATTATATATATATATTAAAAAAATATATATATATATATATATTATATATATATATATATATATTATATATATCAATTTGCTAAAAGTTAGGAAAATAGTTCATTATCTACTCAGATACAAATATTTGATAATCCATTTAACAATTGTATCAATAAATCAAAGGGACTTTCAACAATAAATTTCCACATAATTTTCTATGAATTAAGGAAAAAAATAAAAAATTAATAACTTATTAATTATAATTCCATTACTAATAACTAAGAATGTATACAATTCCATACTTTTTTGATGTTGAATCTAAGAATCCTCCAACAGTTAGTGTTCAACACATGTCTTTGAAAAGCATACCTTTAACCATGGGGTCTTGATTCACTGGTAAATCTACAATAGTTATCAGTTGGGTTCTATTTAATAATGGTCTTGTTTGAGTGACATGTCAAAAAGATGAGGTAGTTGTATCTTGACATTTTTCTTAAATAAACACCCCTCAAGTTCCCTCAATTTTGGTTCATGCATCTAATAATTTATTCAATTAAAAACAAAAAACTAAAACTAAAACTACACTCCTTGCACCCCTTTCATCACAAAAATCAACAAATTCATTTAGCAATATGTCTTGACAATGTTGTAAATTTCTATAACATTGGTTCAAATTATTAAAAAATAAACATAAGATTTATTGTTAACCTAGTAATTTGTGTGAAATGAATGTGAAATTTCAAATTTTGATATTTTCACCAATTTGAGCATGTGATAAATATGCATTACCTCTTTGTATTTCTCTATAAAGTTGATTGGACATTTTTTATTGTTATGTTTAAAATTAGGGTAGCACTGACCTATACTATCCTTACACAAGCTATTGAAGCTCTCAAGTGAACTCACATGATATTGAAAGGGCACAAGCTATTGAAGTTGTCGAGTGAACTCTTAGAATATTGAAATTGAGTCAAGTATAGGATCAAAACCAAGTTTCTAAGTTTTATTTAATCATGGCGTGAAACTTAAAGTTACATTTAAAAATAACCTATACTCAAAAGAAAACAAACATAACCAAACAAATAAAACTTTCATTCATTGAACTTTGATTTGTTTCGATTTTTCCCTCCTCTACTTTATGCACTAGGATTTCTAGGAGATGCCTATTCCTTTAAACCCTTGAACAAAGATCTCACATTGCAAAACATAGTTTAGTTTAGGAGTAATCAAAATAATGTTATGATATTGTATCATTTCCCGTCAATAATGAGCTTGACTAGGGGATGCCAATGGAATCAATTCAATATGAATATTTTTGCTTCAATATTAAGATTATTGGTGCCATTCATCCATTTTAATTGATGCATAATACACATAAGTGCAAGAGAAAATATTTAAAGATAAGTCTATTACTACTACCCACACTACTACTTACAAAACATGAACACAAAGATGCTACAAGGTATACTATAATAGAGAAGGTTATTTATTTCATGAAGAAACTATAGTGTTACATACATGTATCCCTACCCCACAAGCCCCATAAGTTGGTTATATATATATATAATATATATATATATATATATATATATATATATATATATATATATATAATATATCTATATATAATATATATATCGAAATTCTAACACATGCCATGTTCCTTCATATCCTTACTCCTCTTGATAGGCTTCATAGAACCTTCTCTAATTCTCACCATATTCATTGTCTCACAGTTGAGTTCTTCACATCTACAATTGATTAATTTCATTCTAACATTAAAGTTCATATATTTCCCTAACATTCTTTGGTATACCAGCTTTCCCATGTGGAAAATGGACTACAAAAAATGATGATTTGGAGCATAGAACATTGTAGCTCTAGGCCCAAACTCAACAAGGCCCAACACCATTGAAGGGATATACCCCATGAATGAATACTTTGTACTCTGGCTAGTTACAACATCAACGAGATCTTTGACAAAGAAGCCTCCATGATAGGAAAGTAGTATTGACCCTACCAAATGTTTTTTCTTTCTAGATCCTATGTTATTTTTCTCACATATTGGGAAATATATTGGTAAGTTTCTTATAATTGATATTGCTAATATTCCTTATTTTTAAATATATTTTGTTTACCATATATAAAATATTATATAAACCATGACTATAATTGGGTAGTCATTTTAGCAAAGAAAGTTTTTCTAGTAACAAAGTTTGACTATTGGCATACCAATAAAAGGAAGGCCTTGTTTTCTGCAACACCACAACTACTATGGTTTGAATTTTTAAACACAAAACTATCTAATTAGAATACTTTCATAATAACAATATTATGTGAGAAACAATATATGATCTAAAAAGGCAAAACACTTGGTAATGTCAATCATAGTACAGTCCTTTCATAATGGATTTTAACTTTTAAACTTTCAAATTTCAAAATCCTAAAGTCTTTTGTCTTCTTTTAGCATATATGTCCCCACATATTCAATCTTGGATTTATCATATGGTTTTTGCTTATAAAAGGATGTTGTGATGTTTCAGCGAATGAATTATCGTCATACCTTGGTTGTTTAAGAAGTTAGTTGGATAACTTTAACTATGCATCCCAATATACTTTCATAAAGAAATGTACACTTATTTTGGGATTGTCATAACATATAGAGAAATAGAATAGATTTAGCTATTTTCTTTTTCATGCCTAGAAATTCCTTTAGAATTGGAAACGAATTAGATCTTTCTATTTTGGATCTATGTCTTGAATGTATATTTTCCTTCCCAATTGATTGAAATGCTACCAAAACTATCAAATATGTAGAGTACATATGCGCCCTATGGAGAGAAAATCATAATACATAGATTTAGTACGAACAATAGTAATCACAATTACAAATTCTTGAGAAAAAGGGAAAAAATTGGAAACTTTTACTCTGCACAAACGTGTAAAGCATCAAAAAATGCTTGTATATGTTATAACTAAATATAATTTCAATATTTAAAACCATGAGCACAACAAATTTCCAAATATAATAAGAAGATATTGGAAATGATCTTATTGATAACATTTATTCTCTCTTTCCTGCTCATCAATTTAGGTTTCTTTGTAAACCACTGTTATTGGAGAAAAAATCTGTAAATAATCATCTCAAGGTGAGCGATTGAGCCACGACATTGGTCACAGATAATAAAAAAACTGTAATTGCGATGAAAATAATATATACCCCTAATTTAATTAAATGGAAATCTATAATAATAATCACTAGGTAGATGCACGTGCCATGACATTAATAATTATAGATGCAATAATAATTTAAATATGGTAGAAATCCCTATTTAATTCAATAGAAATGATGACAAGTTTACATAATTTACTCTAAACCATGGCAATGAGCCAACAAAATGACAAGGCTTACAAAATATGACCACTTTATTTAGATCTTTCTTTTATTTAGATCTTTCTCTTATATGTAAGTAAATATTGTAATATAATATAATTTATCTTTTATTATATTATATATATAATTCAGTTTTTAAACAATAAAAAAACCATTATCACTCACTATTATCTATAAATACAAACTAACTCATCATTCTTCATTTTATATTATTTTCATTTCAAATCCATTAATTTTTTGAATTAATCTGTATTAATATTGCAAATATGAAACATCTTCCCATTTGAACCGTAATAAGGATCTTCCAAAACAATAAGTGAAAAATGTAAATAACGCATAACAAATAAGGATCTTCCAAAACAATAAGTGAAAAATGTAAATAAGGCATAACTTGTTTATGAGAAAGTATCATACATTATAAAAATAGAGAGGGGAGATGAGATTTTAAAATTCTTTTATAATGGCTCTTTTATTTACCGCCTAAATTCTCCTAGCATTGTCTCATATACATAAATTTTGCTCACTACTACTTAACTTTAGATATTGCACATTGAAAGTTGTGAGGACTAACACGAGACTTGAGTCGAAAATGGGTTAAAGGGATAAATTTATAAGTGAGTTGTGTCTATTAATTTGAAATTTCTAACGTTTTGAATGAAAATATTTTTTTAAGCTTTTATAAGTGATTTCTATTAATAAAAAAACTTTTTATTAAAAAACTCATTGAAGAGGTTAGTGCTTTAACCAAGTGTACACAAAACTCATTAAATTACAAACCATACAGTAAGATACTAAATTTAAATATAAGCAAAGAGAAAAATTTCTTGATCTATCAGCGATATTCACGAGTGCCTTGAAGCATTACAAAGCTAGTGATGCTGACAAGAAAACAAGCGAAGCAGACCATAGAACAAGTAATTGTCCCTCTAAGCCTTGAACAAAAGGGAGATATGATAGTTTCCTTTCAGTTAAAGGCAATAATGAGTGTGAGGCACTGAAAAAAAAAAGACCTTCGAAGGTATGAAGAGAAAACCAAGCTAACCCCAGAAAAACTATGGTATCATGCCAACATCCATTCAGAAATAACAACTACAAAACCCATAAAACTTTAATAGAATGTTTTGAATGAACACT
>APFE030460060.1:170647-190275 GCA_000404065.3 Pinus taeda
CCACTTGGATAGTGGGAGCTGGGGCTTCACTCACGATATGAGCAGGAGATTGCCCTCCAGAGGCAGATGAGCCACCAGTTATTTTTGCGAAGCTCGGAGCCATATTTTACGCAGATATGCACCAGATCGAAAGCCAGAGATCTGCGAGATCTGCGAGATTATAGATCTGAACCAGAAGAGATCTGCGAGATCTGCGAGACCAGAAGAGATCTGCGACATCTGCGAAACCATAGAGCCTTGTGAGATCTGCGAGACCAAAAGAGACCTGCGAGATCTGCGAGACCAGAAGAGACCTTGTCGATCTGAGGTCACAAGCTCCTTCCTGATCTATCCTGCAGAAGATGGATTAAAAGATGTAAAGCTTTATGCTATCTCGAGCGGCACACGCCAGGATGTCTGCACAGGAAACCGTTTTCGGGTATGGCCTCCAGCTTCGTTTTCGCTATGTCAATGCTACGAGACTTGGGTTGTTAGCAGGCGCGTCTTTCTCCGCAACGATTCCGAGTTTACGGTTGGAGTCGATGAGAACGGAGGCGTCGCATCCCTGAATGTAGGCCTCAGATCGGGAGAGTTTAGATCTCGCAGATCGGAAGAGTGTCGAAGGCCGCAGAGTGCCGAAGGCCGCAGATCGCCCTTTGAATGTAGGCCGCAGATCGGAAGAGTTTAGATCTCGCAGATCGCTTTGAGTGTAGGCCGCAGATCGGAAGAGTTTAGATCTAGCAGATCGCAGAGTGCCGAAGGCTTAAGGGTATAGAATTATCTTAACTTGGATCTCGCAGATCGCTTTGAGTGTAGGCCGCAGATCGGAAGAGTTTAGATCTCGCAGATCGAAGAGTGCCGAAGGCCGCAGAGTATATATCTATATATATATATATATAAAAGCATAAAAACATTCGCATAACAAAAAAGGGGGTAAGATTTTGTTTCGATGCATCTTAGTCTAAAAAGTAAGATAATTAAATCTTACTCTTAGAAACATGTTAACCAAGTAAGATTTTGTTTCAATGAATCTTAATCTTAAAAGTACGATATATAAATAGAAAATATTGGTTACTTTTAGAAACATGTCAACCCCAAATGATATCTTCACTTTCATTCATATCGAGTAAGAAAACATGAAAGTTGAAAAACACACATAAACGACGGCAAGTGTATAATTGTTTTTAATATGCTCCTTTTTATCCGAAACAAACCATTATCAATTTTAATATGTTTTATTTTAAAATATTTTAACATATATTATTTATTTTATTATATTCGTTTGAATTTTTTTTGACATATGTTATGGGTCCTCGTTATATATCTATTATATATATATATTCAATAATTATATGGCCAGCGATAACAAAGTTTATTTTTTATTTATGATAATATATTATTTATTTATTTATTTATTTATTTTATTTTTATTCGAGAGGAATTTAATTATTCGTTTGATATGTAATTATTAGTAAATTTTTGGCGTCTATGACTTGTTTTCCTTTTTATAAATTGGGTCACAACTAGGGGATTTGAACCTTGGATTTCTAGGTTTTCACATATTTCACAGTTTTTTGATCACTATTGATCACTAATTGAGCTGCCTCTGGGACTATTTATGATCTTTGTTAATATAATTATTTTAAAGATTTGAAATGAAATTATGAATTATTATTTCATTTCCCAACTTACGCTAGGACTATGAACATAGACTTCTAAATAATCATCTTTAGTCATTTTATTTCAAACATAGAAAAGCAACCCATAAGGGGGTAGCTCAATTGATCGTCCTGTTATGAGGTATTATGTAAACCAAGAAATTCAAGGTTCAAATCCATGTGCATCAAAACCAACAAAAAAACATAGAAAATCAACTTGTAGGGTACTTCAAATCCTTCACAATCTAGTATAAAAAAGACAGTAATGAGAGGAAAACCATAGAGGGAGAAAGGCTTAGACCTAAGCTTTTGTGAACTCTCATGAGTCTCTTATCTCTTGGTAGGGGTTCTAGCTTAATGGTTGAAACGTAGAAACTAATGTTTTCTCACCCGCACTAGATGATGGTAGCTTAGTGGCTAAATCATAAGGTTTCCACCCAAGTTGGCAGTTGTGGGATGCAACTAAACCTGGAGATTATTTTGAATGGCTTGGGAAATGTTGCTAACCACTCCATAACATGCCCTCAATAAGTCTCATTATACCTCTCCTTTCAACCTTTGCTAGTTTTCTTCTTGTGAATTCATGACTCATTGTAATAAACTTTTAGAAGTACTAGTTACATTTTGAGTCAAAGGAAATTAGGTCTCATAAAGATTCAATTATTTTCAATTTGTCACACTTTTCACCACCCTTGAAAATATTTCTATTTGATTAAAATATTTTCAATGTGATAAAAGTAAAGAATTGATATCATCTTGCTTTGATTTATATGGTTGAATCCAACCATTTTCCTTATTAAAATGTCTTCAAACCATCTCCTCAGAGTGCACATACATCCATAACAACCATATTCAACTAATTTACTGATAAAAAATGGCTTCAAGTGCTCTCATCATAGTCCACATATATCCTTGATAACCATGGGGGGAATATTATAATATGTCTTTCTCTTCTCCTTTAAGGCCTCTCACTAAGCTAAACAATGATCCATTACCCATGATGCTACATGGCTTCCACTGCCTACTAAGCACCTCACCAGCCATAACATGTCTTTTCATCTATTATGCTCTTGTCACCTTTAAGGCTTCCTACCATTAATTCTGGGTGTTCCCTGTGTTGTGGCTTCACCACCTTGATCTTCACGACATTGATCCCTACTTGACCCCGCCTTGTCATCCTAATATAGTTTAGGAGCATTTTTCTCTATACCCCTCTACCTAGCTTGCTCAATACCCCTTTAACTAGAATTTAACTTTCCTTCACATAGTTCCCAAGTGCATGCCATGGAAACTCCAATAGCAAAAGTTCCACTTGTGCCTTCATTCAATGTAATGTTTTAGTTCAAGTTGCAAAAATGAACACATTATTGTTTGATGACATATATGAAATTTAAAAATGACAACCACATATTCTTCATACCATACAGTGACATTTCTATAGGTAATTACATTCAGAATTTGGGTGCACACTAGTGTTTAGTGTAGGCATAAAAAATATATATATTGTTATTTTGCATTTTAAGGTTGATCGATTTCAAATAAAAAATTCAGAACTATTGTGTGTAAAGGAACAAGGTATGCACTTGTATCACTACATTCTTGGCTAATTTTCTAATTCCATATAATCATATACATAATGTAGTATTCATTTCAGAAGATATAAATTGAAAATGATGATATAACTAGTACATGTTGACAGCTACCAATTGAAAGAACAATGCTTTATACTTGACAACATTGACCATGTATTGAAAGGTAATGGTTTCTTTAGACTAGATGCATTTTCATATACTGTAGGTGACTATTTATTTGATGCAATTCAAGTCTTATTCTTTTTCTATAGCTCAAACGAGCTGCCAAATGGGTTGATAGATAATTTTCTATATCGCTTAAACAATGACGATGTTGAAGCAATAGAGTCATCTTAATATGAACTAGCATCTACTATTTTGTATGAGTTGCATGGAATTCATGATAGTAATACATATCTTTGCAAAATGTGGTGTTCAACATCTTCAAATATAAATGAGTTTGATAGAGGGATATGGGAAGATACATTTTGCATATGTTCGTTAGCCAAGTGGTTAGATATATCAATTAGGGTTTGGTCACTAACAATAAAGAGAAGATATTTGTTATTTAACCAAAATGAAAATACAATTCCATATTGCATCCTATTACATGATGCAAATCTAGTTTGTGGTCATTATGAACCATTGCTCTACCATAAGTTCCCAATATGAATTTTTGAAGAATCTAAAGTTCATTTGTCATCAATGTGTAAAAATATTCAAAACCATTGGATGCATATTGTGCATAATATGCATTTCATTTTGTTGATTATAGGAGATTAAAAAACATTGAATTTCTATGATAATACCTTTAGTGCAATTTTCCAATTAGTAGCACCAGAGTTTGATTTGTAGTCTTTGCAACTTTACAATGTGCAATATTTTTGCAATGCACTTATGTGTAGCAACCAATGAACATTGTATTGTTTACAACAATGTCCAACACTTGATGTCATACAAAATGCAACAATGAGCAGGGATTGGAAAAAGTACCTCATACATATTGAAATGGCATATGAAAAAGGAAAAATAGAGGGCCAACCATTTTGTTTCCAATGGATATCTATAATGTTCAAAGTGAACATCTAACTATTGTCCTAACTCGTTAATAACATTATTAGTTTTAACTCCGCTAATTCTAGGTGATAGAGTAGTAAATGTCATGTCATTTGGAACAAATACATCATACATCCACTATGAGCCACTAATACAAAAATAACATGATGGCAACTGCATTATGCATTACAACCTAATGAAAATAGCTACATTTATTGATGGGAAATTTGACATCCATTATCAATAGGAAAAGGAAGGACCAAAAAAAGATTGTATGTCAATTATCATAAACTAAAAAAAAACACTTGAAGAAACAAATGTAGTGATCAATTTTCCGTTGAAGACAAAAAAATTAAGATTTATTGTGGTACATTCATAGAATTGGAAATACTAAATCCAAGAATAATAACATATTGGCTCATAAACAGGTACTGGAAAAAGAGCAATACATTCCTTGTGTACATTTTAATAACATTGTTGAATTTGAAATGGCATCTTATCTAGAGAAAATAGGTACAACTTAGAAGCATAGGCTCAATTATGACTAAATGAAATAGTTCATCCATAAAAGAGGCATATACAATGACATATATGATAATGTCCCTAAAACATAGAAGCATGCACTTGGAAAACCTATGCAATGTGCATATAGAAAAGTAACTCCTAATAAGAAGAGAAAAATGATGTTTCTTCCATTGAAACAAATACTTTAAAATATTGGAAACAATTAAAGAAGTACAACCAACAAGCATATCTATAACAATAAAATGAGTGCAACCAACAAGCATACCCATCTAAAAAATAAGGATGCAAGTTTTTTTAAATAAATCAAATCCAAGACACACCTAGGAATACATGTGCAATTGTAATGAATTGCATTTTGCAAATATGATTGAATGATTCATTAAAAATTTTCAAAATGAATACATGAGATTGATTTTGAATGATAGAACATTTACTAGTGAAAAAATATGTGTTGTTTGCAAAAGAGCCCTCCGAAATGGACAACTTCCACAATTTGCAGCACCTAAACAAATAAGATGTAACTCTCCATTACCAATTGTAATTACACTCTCAGAACTAGAAGAAAGGGTTGTCTCACTGAGGATTGAATTTGCAAAGATTAGATAGTGGGGATATAATCACAAATGGACTTAATAGGATCAATTATTAATTCACCTGTTCATATGGATGTTGTAAAAAAAGAAATGTTCTAATTTTTTAAACGACATAATGATAATTATAGTTTAATTGAAAAGGTGATTTTAATACAAAAATACCTACCAAATAGGTAAAGTACGTGCAAAAATTGTCATGAAATCCTTGAATGAACTATGTTCTAGAACTTTATATAAGGCTGAAAACATTTAAATAAATAAGAAAATGAAATTCCTAGAAGAAAACAATGAGAACTCCATACAAAATGCAAATAGTGATAGAGAAGGTGATACAAACACTGGCATGGAAAATGAAGCACCTATTGAGACATTGATACATGAATTAATAGAGTCATAACACACACTTGATTTGCAAGAAAATATCATTGATCTTTCATATGTTGAATGGCAACAATCATTTGGGATTTTCAACGACAAACATGCAAAAGAAATGAAATTTCCAATATTGTTCTATGGTGATACACATGACAATGGCATTGGAAAGAGATCTAGCTATGAAAAAATATTCCAATGGGAGTTGTTTCAAGAAACTGTTGATTCTCATATCACATATAATTTTGTTTTCCAAGACAATGTGAATAATAATTGATAAGGTCTTCTCTTGCATATGGTGTGAATAATAAAAGGGCAACTAAGAGGGAGATTTTTTTTGGCAAGATATGTCAATTAAAAAACAAATTTAGAAAAAATATTGAAACCTAAAATTGGTACATGGATTTCAGGAACATTCGAATCTCTCCTAACTATGTCAAAAAAAAAAAAAAAAAAAAAAAAAAAAAAAAAAAAAAAAAAATAAAATTTTGCAATGATATGACAACTGGGGCATCATCCAAATTTCTTTGTGACATATTGCAAGTGTAGAACATCGATGTAACCACTATTGAATAACATTGATCCAATTGTTTAAAAGTAGAGAAAACAAAATTCATGTTGACACATTAGGAGATGATGACATTAATTACCTTACAAGAAAAGATCCAATTGCATGTAGTCGGTACTATAGACATAGAATTAAAGTTGTAAAGAAACTAATATGTCATGATGATACATTCTTTAGAGAAATATTCGACTACTATTTCATAATAGAGTTCCAAAATAGAGGAAGTGAGCATGAGCATGGAATGGTGTGGATAAAAAACACCCCAATATATGGTGTGGTTAAAAATACATAACTTGTGATACAAACCATTTGGATCCAGATGTTGCTAAAATACATAAGCATCATCACACAAAAATCTATAATAAATGAAGGAATTCATATTGCAACTACAATTTCTGCATGTTGCCAATGAAAACAACAAGGATCATTGTGTAGAAATTGCAAGAAATTTTCTACTGCTAATGAAATTGAACTGAAATCAAGACACATAAATTTCTTATACTCTTTTGTGGAAAGGAAAACACACAATAGAAACACATGAAATAAAATGTAAGCATTAAAACACAAGGAACAAAATGATTTTACAGGGGAACCCAACTGGGAAAAACTCCTCTACTACTTTGCATTAATTCAGATGATAAAGAGAAATAACTACAATGTCTTGCTTCAACTCTGAAGCACACCCTGCACTGTAAAACTGTTCTTGCGCTTCCTGATCTGCTCTAGTCAACAATTAACCAATTCAAGCCTCAATCAACCTCTTATTTACTTGTGTAATCCTGAAGGAATTAAGATCCTAAATAATATGGAAATTCCCTATTTCCTTGTGCAAATCCAAGGGGAATTGATCACTTTCTCAATGCAAAAGCATTGTACACTCAACAATATACAATTAAAAATACAAATGTGCTTTTTCCATCCACTCAACTAGGAAATTCGAATTCCATGCATGAATAGGTTTGTTTTTAGTTGATTGACTAGTTAATTGAGAGATTAGTGAGTTAACAACAATAATAACTACTCGACTGGCCATCAAATAACTCAACTAATGACTAGAGCTCAGTTAACTGAGTTCAACTAACAATAACTCAACTAGATTTCTATATCTTAGCAATAAACTCATGCACAAATCTACTTCTAGCCCACAAACTCAAATTTACTAACTTAACTAGGAGAGAAAGCCATATCACTCTAGCTAACTGAAAAATAAGTCATCTTGCTGATGTGGAAAATCAATTTTTCTCCATTTGACTAAGGCACTAGTCAAATGAAGCCTTTCCTTACTACAATTTCAACACTCCCTCCTAGCAAGAAAAGGGTTTTACACAACCCCAATCATGCTCCTGTATGAATGGATGGTAACAAGTCTCTCTCTCACTATTGTTGTTGCTACTACAACAACTGCAACGGAGAAGCATCCAAAATATTGAATAAACCATGTCTCTGAGCTTCAACTGTCTCCTAAGAATCTAACTACTACTAGTCTTTGCATTGTCTACTAGAAAATTTGCATTGTTGCTGACTCTGACACTGAGCGTCCTACTCTGCTATCAACACTGCTCTATGCTCCTCAGTATTTGACTGCTCTAACTGACACTGATCCTCCTACTACTGAAAATTGTGGGGCCCTGTAGCAAGGGAAATGCTCCATGAGAAGAGTATACTGCAACCACTACTACTCTCCTATGGACCCTGCCCAAATCTTTACAACTCTGGGACTAAGGATCTACATCACCCCACCTCACTCTTGGAGGTAGATTTGCATGCATGGCGAAATGTACCTCTAGCTTGTAGATATTTTTCTCTCAACTCCAACCTGTTTCACTTGTCCACTAGCAACATGCTTCATAAAAACAATTCCCTCCCTGAACACCACATCATAACCTCTATCCTCCAATACAGCTACAGAAATCAATTTTTTCTTTAGCCCAGGCACACACATTAAATTTTTCAAGTGAAGATGGGAGCTTAAATCCCCCTTAAAGGTGACAATACCAATTCCTTTAGTACTATACCTCCCACCATCTCCAGATTCTATGTGCAATTTGAGATCCTTCTCCTCTAGGCTACTGAAGAATTCCTTGTTTCCTGTCATATGATATGAGGCACTAGAATCTAGGTACCACTCACTCCCTCTTACTGTGCTTGCCATGCAAGAAAATAAGGTGAAATCTAACTCGAATTAAAATGCGAGAACATATCCTCGTACTCTTTTTGCAGGATCCTTGCTAGATTTCTTGTGTTTACACTTGGTCGCATAATGTTCATATTCATTGCAGTGAATTTTTTTTTTTTTTTTTGAGGTCATTCTTCTTGCCATTATTCTGGCTGAACTCTGCCTCACCTTAGGCCTTCTTGCCCTTGGCACCTTTCCTTTACCAAATAGAGAAAAAATTCTTCCTCATTTGCAATGGATGTGACACCATCTCTAGTGTTTCTTATGATCTCCTCCTATACCAAATCAGACCAAAGTCTCTTCGAATATGGTAGTTTTTCTCTTTCATTAACTGAATCCTGATAGTTGTGCTAGGATTTCAGAAGGCCAAGAAGTGATAAACTCACAAGTTTAGATGATGGCATATTTTCTCCTACTCCTCCAAGTTCATCTTGAAACCGAGTGAATCTGGATAGGTATTGAGGAATGGTTTCATTTTTCTACATTTAAATGCTCCTGAGTTTATCTCTAAATGCCAATTTCCTAGCATCACCACTGCTCTGGAATAGATCTGTGAGAGTTTTCCACATTGCAAAAGGAGTATCCTTTCCATGCAAGTTAAAAAACACATGATCTATGATACCCTCTAGAATAATATTCCTAGAAAGTGCTTGTGCATTTTATTCTGTTGGTTTTGGAATATCAGTTTATGTATATTCCTATACTACATTGTCGTCGAGGTCAACTTCCATCCTGTGTTTCCAAGAACAAAAATATGAGGTTCCCCCCAATGCATACTCCAACCTCAATCCGTTGAAAGAAATTTTTTCCTGCATTGAAGAGAATCTCCACCAAAAACTCTGCAAATCGAAATTTCTCTGAGATAATATCTAGAACAATGTTTTTATGTAGTCTTTTGAGGCTTTGATACCATGTAGAAATTGCAATAAATTTTCTATTGCTAATGAAACCGAACTGAAATCAAGGGACATAAATTTCTTCTACTATTATGAGGAAAGGAAACCACATGATAGAAACAAATGAAATAACATTCAATCATAAAAACACAAGGAACACAATGATTTTATAGGGGAACCCAACTAGGAAAATCCCTTCCACTGATTTGCATTAATTCATATGAGAAAGAGAAATAATTACAATTTCTTGCTTCAACTCTGAAGCGCACCCTGCACTATAAAATTGTTCTCCTACTTCTTGATCTACTTTGGCCAACACTTAGCCAATTCAAGCCTCAAACAAGCTCTGATTTCCTTGCACAATTTTGGAGGAATCAAGCTCCTAAATAATAGGCAATTCCCTATTTCCTTGCGCAATTCTCAGGGAAATTGATCACATGATTAGTTCAAAATCATTGTACACTCAACAATATACAATTATAAATACAAATGTGCCTTTTCCATCCACTCAACTAGGAAATTCGAATTCCATGCATGAATGGGTCTATTTTTAGCTGATTGACTAGTTAACTGAGAGATCAATGAGTTAACAATAATCATAACTTCTCAACTAACCTTTAACCGAATCAACTAATAAATAGAGCTCATTTAACTGAGTTCAACTAAAAATAACTCAATTATATTGCTATATCTTAGCAATCGATTCATGCATAACTCTAATTCTTGCCTACAAACTCGAATTTACTGACTTAACTAGGAGAGAAATCCATATAACTCTAGCTAACTGCAATCCAAGTCATCCTGCTAACTTGGAAAATCGAATTTTCCCCATTTGACTAAGGCACTAGTCAAATGAAGCATTTTCTTGCTACAATTTCAACACATTGAATCGATAAATTTAGCTAATGAAATTTCACGTACAAATCAATATCACTTTTCACATATCTAGAGCAAACAAACTACAATGGATCCACAAGCCATGAATACTTCAGATGGAGCTAGGACTAATCGAGGATAAATAAATAAAATTAATATAATTTATAGTAAATAAAACAAAAAAAATTCTAAAATGAAAGCCTTCACATATTTGGAACAACAATTTTTTGTAGGATATGTCATATTTATGGAATGCAAATACAAATGCACAGTTTGTACTAAGCATGTTCAGAGTGGCATCATATTATAGTTTGTACTTGACCAAAATTGACAAATCTATGACAAATGAATTTAGGAGGATATGCAAAGAGCATGAGAAAAGTGAAAATTGACACTATGAAGATGATATGTAAACTCATAAATACATTACTTAATCTTCAACAAATGTCAGCTCAACAGGGGGTACTTATAGCATTCTCATTACCATTGAGTTGTAGTACAAGACAATGTATATTCATAAACACATATCCACTTGATGAATGCACATTTGTACTTAATCCATCCGATATATTGAAACAATAACCCGAAAATTCATAAGATGTGATGTGCCACTCCATTATTGATTAGTACATCGAACATCCATATGCAATTAGGAAAATTTTCCTTGCTGAGATTGTATCAAACTACAAGAAACATAGCACACATGTATCGGTGAGAAGAAAACCAAAAGTTAAACAATTTGTTAAATACAACTTACACATTGATGTTGAGAACTTCAATATATAAAAAGTATAATTGTATTTCCAATTTTAAAAATATGAAAACACATTAAAAAAAAGACATTCCTACATGGCATGCTACATGTATTTTTAAAAAAAAATAATCCAAACCAATGAAGGTTTTTTCACATACAACATTGTTCCAACATGGGGTGACTTAGAAAATTCAATAGAACAACTAAATAGTTCTATAAATATTAATGAGAAAATTATGGAATAAAAAGAAATAATGTTTTGAGAATTATGACTTTCAATCAGAATTGCAATGTCTGAAAAAAATCTAAAATGAAAAAAGAAAAAAAAACTATTAGTCTCGGGTTTCAAATAACATAATATCTATTCTTCACTGAAAAAAAGAATATTATAACATTAGAAGAATTTTAAATAGAGAGTAACAAGTAATTTTCAATGACATTGTAACAAAGAAATGTAGAAACATGGAGGAACCAATTTAACTACTTCGTACAAATAGAGAAAGAAACATCAATACCTTTATAGCAAAAGAAATATTCCAAGTGCTTATACGAAAATATGATTCCCACAACATAACTGACCCTATGAACCCAAAGGGGTTAATATTTTCATATACAGGTAGAGTTTCATATAATGTAGGTGGAATACCGAACCATTTCACATTGCTAATTCCTTTTAATAAGTCTCAATTCCTCCCACTTATCAAAGATATATTAGAGAGCTTATCAAATATCTATTAAGAACTACAACTAACCTTCATAGATGAAGCCTCTTTGATTAGGATTTGAATATGATATTCCATTGATGATAGAATCATAAAAATAAAACATGTACAAACCAAATACTTTGAAAACATTTACATGATATTTAGTGGTGATTTATACTAGGCACAACCTATACATGACTCCATAATTTTTTGAACAACCTACAATCAACAATCAAGCAATAATATATGACTTCTACATGGATAATGTTAAGTGCTTTGAATTTTATACTATAAAGTGACAAATAAATGAAAAAATCATATCAATTTTAAACAAAATGCACACAAATAGTAAAACATGTGATGGTTTAGCACCTATAAATAAAAATTGCATGTTCCCTACACCAAATGACCCAACATGTCCCAATCTGTTTTACAAAAACAAGGATGTCATAATGCATAACAAGACAATGTTATCATTCATGCATAAAAATGAAATTTTGATCTAACCACTTGATGAGGATTAAAAAAACCATGGAAACATCCCTTACTATCAACATATATTTTTTTTCCTTTGCAACTTGTCAAAAAATTAAATGTGGTAGTTGAAATATATGCTTGTAATTATGATGCACAAGATGCCCTCGTAAATGGTGTAGATGGAATATTGAAATCATACACTAGGTTAGATAAAGTTGATATTCTATCGATTAAGTTCTATAACCATCATATTGGTCATTGACAAGGTATAAAACTAACTTATCTATATACTTCAGGCATACCATAGGAGTGAACAACAATACTATGGATATCAAAACTAGTTTCTACAACATCAAAGATATGTCGTTTGAAAGTTGGAGAACAATTCCCAATTCACCTTGCATGTGCATGCAAAATACATTGTTTAGGATATGAGTGCATGGTTTAGTATACACAACTATATCAGATGTACAAAGAAAATAATCATTGTATTTACTAAATTCTCTTACAAGTGATAATTTCAAGGTTAAACAAAAGTTAGTTTGTGAGACGAAAAATCTACAGAGAATTGTAAAATGGCACAAATACCCATTAATACCTTTATCATCATCCATCTCCATTATCTTACTGAACACCTACAACTTCCATGCACACAATAATGGCATAATGATTATGACACACTACAATCTGACATCATGTGCTTGCGAGAAACATATATGTCACTATGAAACTTTGAACAACATATTAGCTCTCATTGCAAAAAATTTATGCCATTTACAATTAAAAAGAATCATAATCATATTAGGATATTTCAGTATTGATATGTTACAAAGCACCAAAAAATAAAAATATAGCAAGCTACATGAACAACTACAATTTCCACTTCATACTCAACAAAACAAGCCCTATACATAAATCATTTATTGATCATGCATGGTCAAATGTAACTAATGTACAAAATAAACCTTTCACATTAGATACATATTTTTCCAATCATATTACAATATCTATTGTACTTGAATTATGATATACACATGAGACATATTACAAAATAACATATTTATGTATCGTTCACACACATTTATACAAATTGTTTTTCCATTTTTATTCAACCAAAGAAAATACAATTTACTCCATATGGTCCCATTACCCATGTGCGAGTCATTCATAAAGCATGTACCTTGTGCCTACATCCAATATACTTGTCATAAGTTTTTGTAAACTTATTCATCATTTATAATTGAAATTCAATATCAAATAATACTAAATAATCATACCAGAATCACTTCCTAAGCATCCTACCTACATGCCATCATGGTCTCTTTCCACACTCAAACAATCATCAACAACATCTAATGATAATGAATAATCATCATAATTATGGATGACAAGTTTTATAATATCAACATGATCAACAATTCATATCAAAACCATTAATATAAACTATCTAAATCATTGAATAATGCATAATAAGAGTCATCATCACATGAAATGATAAGTAGATCATCAACATCTAATGTCCTAAAATAATAATGTGTAAGCCATCGTATTAGTCTCAAAATTTAAAATACAATTGAGAGTGTTTGTCTTAAATTCAAGATAAAATGGGGCACTACATACAACCTCTCTTAAAATACCTCCCAACGTTTCAAAACAAGTAGAGAAACTGTTAACACATCTCCTTTTTTTCATCCCAAGTAGCTAAACTAGGACTATATCCCATTGGACCTTTACTTGGTCCACCATTTGATACCTAATTAGTTGAATGTTCTAGTCTAATATGAAAGTAGATTCAGCCGTCAATGTCCCCTCATCTATTATGTACAAACGGTTGAAGTCAATAACACATGATGGATCAGAAATGTAATGACATAAGACATAAACATGAAACCCATCATTCATGTTATCTAATGATTAGGTATTGCAAGTCAATAAGATACCTAACCCTTCTTTTCTATAATTTTGAATGGTCCAACAAACCATGGAGACAACTTCACTTCCTTTCCAAACTTTATTGAACTCTTTTGAGGTTTGACTCTTAGGAATACTTTATCATCAATCTCATAACTCTGATCAATCTAATGAGTTTCGACATATCTCTTATGCCTGTCTTGAGATTCCATCACTGATTCTTTAATCATAGCCATCAGAACCTTTCCTTCAATTCTATCCCAACTTATAGGTGTTCTACAAGGTCTTCCATATAAAAACAAAAATGCTCCATTTTGATGGAATTTTGATAAATATTTCTATATGAAAATTCCATAAGTGGTAAAAACTCTTCCCGACATTTTTATTGATCCATTACATATATATGCAAAATATCCTCTAGAATCTAGTTAATCTACTCAGTCTATCCATTTGTCTCTAGATGATAGTCCATACTAAAATTTAGTTGGGTTCTAAAATACTCTTGGAAACTTAACAAAATATATCTATAAACATTTCTCCCCTATCAAAGAATATCTTCCTTGGGACTCCATGCAATCTTACTATATCATCAATGCAAACACAAGTTGTCTCAAAAGCTTTATTTGTAGTTTTTACTAGTATAAAGTGAGCACTTTTGGTCAAATTATCCACAACGATGAATATGGAATCATATCTCCTTTTCATCATCGACATTCCCATAATAAATTCCATTGAAATATCTTCCCATTTTAACTTCAATATTGCATGAGGTTGCAATAATCCTCTTAGATTTCTATGTTTTTCCTTCATTTACTGGAAATCTAGACATATCACCACAAAATTGATTATGTATTTTTTCATCCCTCTCTAAAATAAAAATTTATTCAAGTTTGTGTTCAATTTTTGACAACAGGATGTGTCATGTTTACATCTCGATGAGATTTATTCATTTGGTGGTACATAAATCCTTCCATGAAATCATGACAAACCTTCACCATCCAATGTATATCCCTTGTACTTTACTATTCTCATTTCATTTTCCTTTAATTCCAATTTGACCTCTTTATACCATTCATCTTCAACTTTCAATTCAAGTAGCTTCTCTCTTAAATTCGTCTTTAAAGGGGTAACATAGAATATACACGGACTTTGCCTTAAGGAATTTTCCACTATATTCATTGTTCCCTTCATATATGTAATATTAAAGTCACACTCACTAATTAGTTCCAATCACCTTCTTTGTCTTACATTTAAATTGGCTTACATGAAAATATGTTGCAACCCATAATGATTGATTTTTAATTCAAGTTTTCTTGCAAGCAAGTAATGTCTCTAAATATTTAATGTGTGAACAATATCTCATATTTCTAGATTGTGTATTGCATAATTATCCTCATGTGGACAAAGGCCTCTTGACACATAAGCTATCATTCTTCCCTCTTGCATATTCACACATCATAAACCTTCTTTTGATGTGTTAGTGCATTCCACAAATTTTTTCTCCATGTTAAACACTTTCAATATAGATGTGGTTGTTAACATTTCATTTAATTTCTTAAAATCCTTTTGAAACTTATTTTGTTGAAAAATGCAACAATAAATTCTCAATTTGATTTTTCCTCGATTAAATTGATAATATTCGAATTTTGACATCAATGGACAACTTGGATGCAGTTAACTTGTGTGACGTGGCTTGTGTCACCTAGTTTACTCAGTAAATTCGAGATGGATGAGATAGAGTTTAGTTAAGCATGTGTGATTTTTAATTTGTTGCAATCAAGGTTAGTTATCCAAATTTGTTTCGAGTTAAACTAGTTCCAACTGTTGGAGGAACTAGTGGAAGGTTAGTTGTGTAGTGAGACTTCAATCTAACTGATCAATCAAACCAAAATAGCTAGTGCATGCAAAGAATTCGAGTTCCCCAGTTGTTGTGGAGATTCCAAGGCAGTGTAACATCAATTGTAGACTAGTATTGAGTGTATAGGTATTGCATGCAGTAAGATGACCAACCTTGGGAATCACACAATCCATTTTAGAGAAATTCCTAAATAATAGGGGCTCAATTTCTCAAGGAATTATGCAAGGAAATAGGGGTTCAAGCAGAGGTAGAAATTGGCTAAGTCTGGGTTAGAGCTTCTCAATGAGCTGAGAGATAGCTTATTCACTCGCAGGTTGTGCTCAATTGAGTAAAGTAATTGCAATACATCTCTATTCATAAAATTAATGCAAGCAAGGATAGGGGTTTTTTAGCAGATATTTTCCCCTGGAAAAATATTGTGTTCATGTGTGTTATTTCTCATTGTATGTTTGTGATTAATGTTCTAAATTTTGAATTGAATTCTGTAGAGCAATAGAGTAGGTTTGTGTCTTGTGATTTTGATTAAAAATTCATGAATGGTTGCAAATCTACACCATAATTTCTACATGGCATTAGAGCATGATTCACATTAGAATAGGAATTTCAAATTTGTATCTCATGAGGTTCAAATTTGTTGTTCAATGTAGCAGGATCTCTTCAGAGTTGGGAAATGACCTTCAACGTGCTGATATTAGAGTATGCCTTGGAAGGAAACTGTAATTTCATTGCATGGAAGTATCGCATGGAGGTGGTGCTTGATGACAATGGCTTGCTAGAATACATCAAGAGACGTGTTACAAAACTAGCAAAATCTGATGCACAAATCCTAGCCCAATGGAAGAAAGATGTAGCCAAGGAGAGGATAAAAATACATCGTCACAAATATCCATGGGAAAGAAACTCCTTATGCAATGTGGCAGGTACTGATAGATATGTTCCAGAATAACATTGACCATAGGAAAATGGTGCTCAAGGATAAACTTTGAAATATCAAGATGTAGAAGAATGACATTATTTAACAATATCTGAGCAAGTTCAAGCAAGTTCGTGATGGGATTTCAAGAGTTGGCGTTAATGTTTCAGATGATGATTTGGTAAACCTAGCCCTTCTAGACCTTCCCAAGAGCTGGCATAACTACCAAGATTCACTGAACGAGAGGGAGAAACTACAAAATTAGGAATGATTATGGTACGATTTGGTACAGGATGAAATAAGGCAGAATACCAGAGATGGAACTTCATCCAAGAGCGAGGTCGAATAAAAATTTGGATTGGTTGGAAAGGGAAATAAGGGAAAAAGGAAATAAATCTCAAACCAAACTAGAATCTAGCCAAGGGGCCAAGAAGAAAGATTTGTCCAAAATCAAATGCTTCAATTGTCATGAATTTATGCACAATGCCATGAAGTGTCCACACAAGAATTCAAGAAAGAAGACCTTAGGAGGAGCAACAGGTGAAGCTTTGGCTTCATTGTTTAAGATTGAATTCACCCTTATTGCATGCATGGATGGTACAGTGATGGGGAGTGTATTGTACTTGGAATTTGATGCATTGTTCCACATGATAGGGTGTAGAGATTTTTTAGTGACCTAGAGGACAAATATCTATAGATGCACATCAAGTTGGGGGACGACGGAAGTTGAAACGCGACCAGGATTGGTATAGTCACCTTTCAGAGGGAGTCGAGCTCCCCTCTCAGACTCAAGGATGTCATGTTTGTTCTAGGCCTAAAGAAGAATCTCCTCTCTATTGTAGTTTTGGAAGACCGTTGTTATGATGTGATATTCAACAAAGGGGAAGCATTCTTGAGACACATACCCATGGGATAGGTGAAGTATATCAAGGTTCATGTGAAGAACTTGTATAAGCTAGATGTGGAAGATTATGTTGCATTAAGTACCAAGGCAGACAAAGTGAAAAGTCAGGATGTTGGTGAACTTTGGCACAAAATACTTGGCCATTTGCAACATGGCACCTTGAATATTATGTAGAAAATAACCAATTGCCTCCCCAAAATAAAACTTGAGAATTAGGATGTACCTTGGGGAAGAAAAAAAAATCCACATTCCATGATCAAGATAGCAAGGAACATTTAGTCTTGGAAAGGATCCACTTTGATGTCGGTGGACCTTTCTCGACAACCTCCACTACCAGACACAAATATTTTGTAATTTTTATTGATTAATCATCAAGAAAGTGTTTGGATATTCTTCATATGGAAGAAATATGAGACATTCTCCAAGTTCGTAGAATTCAAGGCATTGATTGATAAATAAAATGACAAGAAGGTGAAGGATCTTAGGAGTGATAATGGAGGTGAGTATGTTTCGAATGAATTAAAAAATTTATGTGTGAAAGAAGACATTCGAAGAGAGTTGGTAGCACCCCACAACCCACAGTAGAATGGGGTGGGTGAGAGAAAGAACTATAGCATTGTGGGAGCTGCGAGAGCTAGGTTACTTGACCAAGGCCTACCTCTATATTTATGGGTTGAGGCATGCAACACAACAGTCTACTTGAAAAACTGGAGTCCTCATCGGATTCTTGGTATGATTACATCGGAGGAGGCTTTCTTGGGGAGGAAGTCGAATGTGTCATACTTTAGGGTTTTTGGAGCCTTTGTTTACTGCCATGTCTCCAAAGAATCAAGGAAGAAGCTTGAGCAAACAAAAAAGGTAGAGGTATTTTTGGGTTACACAAAAAATCCTCACAACTACTATGTGTACTTGCCATCCCCCAAAATGATAGTGGTGTGAAGGGATGTAAATTTTGATGAAGGGAAATTGATGTGGTGCTCTCTTGAGAGGGAGCTTCAGATCCCACCGAAAGAGGAGCTTTTAGCTCCAAAGCAGGAGCCTCAGAAAGTTGTGGAGAAGCCACAAATTGAGGAGCGGAGAGTGGAGGCATCCACTCAAGTAGAGCCATCCAGAGAAGGAAGAAAAAGAACTAAGGAAGCTAATAGAATTGTGCATGATGCAAGGGAGAATGTGGGAGCTCCTTCAAATTTGTGCAGGTAGAGAAGGTCACTTGAGGGGTGCAGTGGCTACATGGATCTAATGATTGAGCTTGTAGAGACTGATCCATCCTCTTTTGACAAAACAATAGAGAAACTTGTGTGGGTTGATGCAATGGTGGAGGAATATGAATCCATTGTAAAGAGAAATGTTTGGAAGTGGTCCTAAGAGCAACACATAAATCAGTTGTGGGTTCGAGATGGGTATTCAAGGTTAAGCATGCAACAAACAGAAGCATAGAGAATAATAAGGCCAAATTTATGGAAAAATGTTTCTCTCAAGTTGAGGGAATTGACTATGAGGAGATATTTGCTCTTGTATTAAGGTATTCATCCATTAGAGAGATTCCTGATCTAGCTGTGAAGATGGGGTGGAAGATCCACCAGAAGGATGTAAAAACAACATGTTGGGTACCTATAATACTAGTGATTACCCCATTACTATTGTAGTTATACCCCTTATTAATATTGTTGTGCCCCTACTGCCCCCATATTGTTATTACTGTGCCCCATAGAATCCCTCTATGGTTATTTTTGTGGCTTTATATTATTATTGTTAGTTAGGCTAGATTGTATTGGGACTCCTTAGACTCCTATATATAGAAAGGAGGTTTTGTCATTTGTATCATCCAAGAATTGTT
>APFE030460060.1:205392-215993 GCA_000404065.3 Pinus taeda
TCCACCCATCTCCATTCTAATGTGATAATACAAGTGCCATCAGTATTTCAAAGAATCCAGTCATGCATTCCAAGACCAAGCACATACCCATCAAATATCATTTTCTACGTGAACAAGTGCTTGAATAAAAGGTCAAATTGGAGGATGTTCCCTCCAAAGAACATGTTGCTGATATATTCACCAAACCACTGTCCAGAGAGACATTTGAATATCTCAGACAGAAGTTGGGAGTAGTTGATGCATCATCCTGCTGTTAAAACCTACCTATTTTAGAGAAAGGTGGTTATATGCGAGTTTCATGAAGCGTAGTCATGTACATACACAGGTTTCTGTGGATACAGTCGCGTATATGTTGGTTTGAGAAAAAGCAGTGGGCCAGACTCAAGAAGAAAGGGGTCTGATATGGTTCAGTGAATTATTTGCTCTTCTTGATTATGGTTATAGTTTGTGGATGGCATGTGGAAATATGTTGGCTCTCATAAGTGGTTAATAACTTGATGTATATCCGATTGATGATGATGCCTTGATAACTCTTCTATTATATGAAATGATCAGATTTGACAATGATCATCTGGCACAGGTTCAGGGGGAGCATATGCTTCTAATAATGAATTGTTGGCATTATCTTAGAAGATCTTGGTACAAATTCACACAGTTGTTTCTGATTCAGGTGGAACAAGTTTAGGGGGAGAACATGGTTGCTAGACTGGATGCTGATTGAAAAATGTTGCTGATAGTTGTTGATGACTATCATGGTCTTGTTTAAGATATTTGGTCTCTGTTATATATGTCATGTATATCTTTTAATTTAAAGGTCATGAAATGACCCATTTTGTTACCCCACTATGCATGGAATGGATGATGTAATGTTTTTGTTTTGACATGTATAAACAATTGGTATATCCCCACTTGGTTGGGAGATGGATGTATGTATGAGTCATTGGTCATAGGAAGGTCCTTTATGATGTATGTATAGAGTCATGTTCTTCTTTTAGAACATATTTTCGTAGACCTTACTTATATTTAGGGGGAGCATGGACTCGTTCATGAAGCTCAATCAACTCAATTCAGCATGTACTTAGGGGGAGCATGACCCTTTGCCCTTGATGACATAGGGGGAGAGTGACTTGGGGTTGCCATCAAGTCCAAAGCGGGAGATTGTTGGCATTATGACTCAGATTTGGCACCATGACACAAGTGTTTTCCTTGATGGCAACTCACTAAGATGACAGATCACAGTTTCAGCAGGTTAACGACACAGAGTTACAGATCAGACTTCACAGAATGAGGAAAGAGAGGTATACACAGGTTCACCTTGAAAAAGTAGCGTACACACACGGGTTAATAGAACAAAAGGAGCGAATACGTGCACACACACTTTCACAGAATGAAAGGCGCGTATATCTTGGAAAACTAAGTTTTGGTCCAAGGTATTTGGTCCATTGTATTTTGATCCATGGTATTGGTCCAAGATATATGGTTTGAGGTATTGACCCTAAGTATTTGGTCCAAGGTATTAGTCCTAAGTGGTTTTGGTCCATGGTATTGAGTAAGGCCTAAGACTATAAAAGGATGAGAATATCATTAGGCAAAGGCACTCAAGAATTGAATATCTGATGAAGAGCAAGATCTAGTATACAAGTTATTGGGTTATGGTGCATAGTTGGATCTGAACCGAGGATGAACCTTAGTGCTTGATGAAGGATAAGATCTAATGTTGGGTCAAGATCTTAAGGCTTGAAGTGAATTATCTTTATGTGGTTTGATAATTTATCTGAATAACTGGCACATGTTGTAGTCTGTAAATATGATGATTTGGGTATAACTGAAGTCTAGAATTGTTGTAATGTTTAAATCATCATTTACAGATTTGTACGTAGGTTCACTTTAGAAAAGGCGCGTATACATATTGGTTATGCATATCAAAACAACGTATACATCTTAAATTTGATTTGCAGATCTGTATGCAGGTTTGCCTTGAGAAAAGAACGTATGCATGCTGGTTCGACACATGGAAGTAGCGTATACCTTATAAAATATGTTTTAGCTACTTCTGTTTGATGTTGTAGTGTTCTAGGTTCTGGCTTGGGTTCTGGTTACTGTATTCTCGTTACAACCTTCTGTATGATTAGAGTGATTGATTGATTCGGTTGTGGTTGGTTAAAAATGGAGATAGGTTGATGCAGATATATTTGATGATTGAATGATGTTGTTGATGGATCCAATCTGAAAATTTATGAAACGTGGTCCCTGGAAGAAAAGAGAAGGTTGTATCGTTCTGTAGACTGGCACCTACGTACTAATAAACATATCAACTAGTACAAGAGCTAGGGGGTTGTAGCTCCCTTCCAGGAGAAGCTGGAGAATGAGAGAAGGTTGTAGCCTTCTGCAGGTAGAACCCTACGTATTGGTTTAAGACTGAACCAATACAAAAATTGTAAAAAGAAGTTTCTTATTATTAAAAAGAATATAGAGACGATTGCAGTAGGTGATTTTCACCCACATTGGGTTTCCACCTTATATCTTGTATTCATGTGTGTGATTGTCTGTTCTGTTTTTACTGCACTTGGTTACTATTTATATGGTTATGATGCACTGATTAAAGATCAACATATGATGAATTAACTGAACCATAAGTTTGCTGGATATACACTAGTTGCCTTAAACACAGTTGCGTATACACGCAAGTTCCATTAACTGAAGTAGCGTATATGAATCTGATTATGGAAATGAAAAATTATTGACTTGCTAATACTGATTCACCTCCCCTCTTAGTATTCGCAAGAATCCTTGGTCAAGAATCCATTGATTTTGTTCCTAGGTATTTTATCTATGTGTTACATTACTCTATTAACGAAGAAGCCATTTTTGACTGGGTTCATACAAATTTAACAGAAATCTCATATAGACTTGGGAATTTTACCCAAATGAAGAATTTTTTCATGGCTTCACAACTTGTTCATGTTATTTTCTATTGTAATGCATTTAAAGGCCTACCTAGGTGATGGCACTCAAATTTTTATCTGGATCCAATACAATTGTACTACCAATCACTTTGGAAACACAACCCAATTTCATTTCTATAAAGTGCATAATGTTTTCTTGCAAAGTGCAAGAAAATGTTGATTGGTTCTTCTGCTAGTAGGTGCTTCTCTAAAGTTATATCATTTTTAGAAGGAAAGAGAATTATTAAATTTCAACAAGAATATTCATTTATTTGGTTGCTTGGATTTAAAGGGAATCCCCTAGTGCTTCCAACTTATGTTTGTGATATTTTTTTCATGGAAAATTTGTGTTCGCACTACAGGCATTGGGCACATTTATTTAATTAAAAAAGGAAGAAAAAGTTCAAAATTCAGTGCAAATTATTTCTCATATTGATGAATATGTTTCTTATTTGAAGATATTTAAATTGAAGGAGTTTGAAGCATTAGAGTGTTTCGACCCTAAATCTATTTTCTTTGCTCATCTTACTTCTATTGGACATGGATAAGGAGGGAACGCTTAGGTTTTTTCTTATACCCCTCACAGACCTTATGAAGATATCAATGATTTACACAATACCAATAAACAATACAAACACCATGGACGCTATATTGTAAGTTCTAGTTCTACATCACAACAATCCCAAAAAAGTGCTTCTACATCTTATGTTATAAGTCAATCTTCAAGGAAAGAACCAAGTAAAGATGGTGATGGTAGTACTAGAGAATGTGGTGATGGAAAAAACCCTAAAATAAACTTGGAAAGAACTCATGCTATTGGAGTAAGTTTAAAGAGAAAAATAACCAATACTCACAAGAATACTGAAAGCATACCCAATCCTAGTGGATGTTTAGATGATGGAAAATGATAACCTCAATGAAATTGTTGAGATACCAAATTGGGATGAAAATCAATTGATTGTAACTCAGTTTATTGCTACAAAATTGGCATGAGAAGGCCCTATTGATTTTGAGGATGAGTCAGTTGCATTGCATCATGTGATGTACAACAAGAATTCTAAAAAAATACTATTTGGACAAGTAAATTTGAAAAATAAGAAGATGGTGGACAATATAAACTTAGAAATTCATATCAAAGGAATAAAACCCTCCAAATTGTTTGAATTCCGTCAAGCAACTAAAGATGCATTAGCTTATTCAATTTCTAAGAAAAAAATGGAGAATATAATGTTGAAAAAAAGAATAAAGGGGATAGAAATGGATTTGTTATTAATGCCATTGGTTATTGACCCTATGTTTGTTGTAAAAGAAAAGTTAGGTCTCTTAGAATACATCAAAGTTCGAGCATTAGAGAAAATTCATGTTTATTAATGAAAATCTCAATATGTAGTTGATAACTTAAATAAAAGGATTAATATAATCCTAGAAGTGTGGGAAGTAGATATGAATTTATCTAATCTATTATTTAGGATTGATTCTTTCAGTATATATTTGCAATTTTTTTTAGAGAATGATGAGATGTTTTATAAGGTAAATTTAATTACCTTTATTATGAAAGTTTCTAATATCATATATCTAATATAGTTATATATATATATATATTATATATAATATATAAAGAAAAAAACAAAATTTACACATCCCAAAATATAATGACGCAATTAAAGGCTTGTTGAATGGAAATTATTAACACATTTTGAGTATTAAATTATAGATGTAACAACATTAGAACAAGCAGAAGTGATATATTCTTCAAGTTAATCGAGGTGAATAAGGGGTTGAAGGCTCCCAAATTAATTATGGATGCAATGTTATTAACATGAGAGAAAGTTCAAGAGTGTGTTGATATACTAAAGGTCACCTAGGGTAATGATGTCAACATCCTTGTTGATTTTTCCAAATAATAAATTAAGAAATGGTTAATTAATTAACAATGTAAACTTTGAAACGGGAACTGATACTGTTACCCGTTTCGTAGAGATAGCAAAAGAGTGACCTGATTTTGAAAATGGGTGATGCAGAACACACATGTTTTTTTTAGAGCATAGTTTTTGGCACTTTATTTTTTTTTTTATGTACATTATGTTTTAGAATGGTAGTGATTTTCATGCTGATTTTAAAAAGTGAGTATTCTGCATCACCCCCTTTTTTTAAAAGACCTGTTTTTTGGCTTTAAATTTTCTAATGTATAAAATGTAAATAATTATTTTGTAAATTTGCTCGTTTTTGAAGTGGTCGTTTTCTTCACATTTTCTTGTTTTTTATTTTAATTTTAACTTTTTTTTAGTGAGGTTTTTATTGTTTTGCATTTTTAAATTAGGAGGTTGATATTTAGAATTTTTGATATTCTACATATTTATACATCCTTAATTAATTTTTCAATCCACATGAAATAATTGTTTCTAAAAAGCAATATTTTTTAACAATGGACATAAAAATAACCATTTTTAACATAAATATAACTAAAAATCTACACGTTTTGATAATTTTTTGCTAGAAATGGACATGTCAAATCAAACTTTTTTACGATAATTTAACTAAAATGGTTAATAATAGCTTTTTTTTGATCAATTCAAAAAAAAAAATAATCACTTTTTTTTTTTTTTCCAAAAAATAATGGTAACTTAAATTATGCGAAACACTTCTTAGAATTTAAATGCATAAAACCTAATTGAGTGTTTATTCTTCTCAAAGTCAAAGTAAAACATGGCAAAGCTTGAATTTCCAAGCATAACTTAAATTAATCAACAATGTCACGTAATCCAAACCTTCATCCTCTAGGGATTTACAATTGTCTTCTTCATAATATTTTCTACTTCCTTTTGGCTCATTTTCCTCTCTAAGGATTTTGATGTCTGCGATCTCCAATCATGTCCTTTCAAACATTCCATGTAATGGTGGTTGGGGGTCCCTTTGCCTTTTTTTGCCCAGTGATTCACTAAAGTCCCCTTTCTTCAACCCAATTTCTTGCATTGCATCTGGAAGAAATTGAAGAGCATTAATTCTTTGTTGAATGAAATTGCACTGCATTGGATCTTTTTCAATTGCAGTGCAATTTCTTCCTTTTTGAAGGCAGCATGCTAGTGTTGTACCTAATTATAAAGCAAAAAAGAAATAATGAAATAAATTAGTACAATGACATATAAATTAATAAATAACATATTGAAATTCAATTCCATATAATAAAACTTACCTGAGCCAGAGAATAAATCCAAAACCCAATCTCCTTCATTTGACTGCTGCAAAGACATGGCTAAATCGAGCTCCTAAATAACATTGGGCTACATTGTTTAAATGCTCAAACAGCGCGATCGAGCACGTAAAAAGGGCTCAATTGAGCAATCATTTTTTCCACCCAAACATGCCATCTCTTGCCAAAAAGTGTAACCCAGGTCCATGCTTTCACCCTTATAGATTATGAATTTCTAACAATCTTTATCCTAATTATTATTATTATTATTATCCAATTTTAAGGTCATAGCCAAGCCAGACACCAAATTGGTGTATGAAACCCCTTCGTTTGTGGGATAAGAAACCCACCTCCATGCAACGATTTGATTATTGTCTACGAAGGCATACCTACTCTAACCCCTTCTGGTTTTTGAACCTATGACCTCTTAGGAGGAAGCACATGCTCTTAACCATTAGGCACTTGACCTGAGATGCCTCATGTTTAACTCTAATGTTATAGGAGCATTTTCTCAAGAACTCTATCCAATAATTGGACCTCACACACTCTATTGACCTCTAATTTCAATTTTGTGGCATTTCAAAGTTTACCCTCCAAAACTCATTTAAGGCCATAAATCACACTTAATATTGGTTTACTATATTTGTGAAATTTATAATCCTTTATAACTAATCATTTAGTATGGGTTGTTGTTTCTAAAAGGGTATGGCCCAAAGCTTAATTATGTCCAATGTCACTTCATAATCTAATGATATGTAAGAAAGATCTCTTCCACTTGAATTAATAAGACAATAGAAACCTCACATACTCAAAACAAACCTATTGAAAACCAATTTGATTCAATAGACCTAATCAAAACGAATAAAATCATTTTTCACATAAATGGCTTATTGTGATCAGTTTTTCATATTGTACAACTGTACATCGATTGGCGCGTTTTTCATTTGATTTCATGGCGTATATTTTACTAACAATGTTGACAAAATCCAATCCATTTAATGTTGACAAAATACGATCTATTTAATGAAGTAAAAAATTACAATAAAATTTTTGCCTTTTTGGAAATGAAGTTCTAAAATGTCTTTAATCCAACTCTTTTACAGGGCATTGACAACAAACAAGCAGTGCACATCACAGGCCTCAACCAACATATTGTTGAGCATAGATGCTATTTTAGATTTGTTTTTTAACCTCTTCAATTTCTTGCAATGATAATATGAATGTGTTGTGCCTTATTTTCATAAAAAGTTCACATCACAGGGCTAATTTAATTTGTCTTATTTTTTTATTATTATCTATTGTAACAACGTAAATATCTATCTCTCTTTTTGTGTCTTCATATAATTATGTGTATCTCTATGTAAGAAAGAAACTATATAGGTACAAATAGAAAGTAAATAGTACATATATCTTAAGAAACTAAATAGTATATCTATTTTAAGAGGAACATGATTATTCACAAATGAATGTACTATCTATTTATGATGAACTTGATGATATATCCTGGGTAAAAATAAGAAATTACAGTTATAAATACTACTACAACTACAGAGTATCAAGTTCTGAACACACAGTTATAAATATTGTTACAATCGTCAAATATCGAGAGCCAAAAGCCACCAAATTACAGTTATAAATGCTACTACAACTACAGAGTATCTAAAGTTCTGAACGCAAAGTTATAAATATTGTTACAATCATCGAATATCTGTATTTCTTTATCTTGTATTTCAAATGCCAAATCCAAAAATATGAATTAATTGATTTAGGTCAACAATATCAAATATTTTTGTTAATAAAGCCTACACAACATTATAATTCATGATACAAATAATGGCGATAAATTTTATATACATTATATATAAGGCAAAATCTCCAAAAAGGAACCAGCTATTTGGTTGAAGATTAACTTGGGTCCCTGCTTTTTTTTATTCGCACTGCCTAGCTTTCCATTCAATTCCATATCCTACCTAGAGAATGTAGGATTATAACTTAGTTGACAGATTGAAATGATGGTTAACAATATTATTGGCCTGTCTTTTCATTCAATTCCATTTCTTACCAAGCAAAGGAAGGAATGTAACCTAGTTGAATTGTCATACATGACAAAAAGTAAAAATGAATTGAACTGCCAACAAAATTGCATGACAAAAAGTAAAAGGACGATTTAAAAAAATGACTTCCTCAGATTTAACAAAAGACAAATCCGATGCAGCAAAACTGAATTAAAGCGATTCTGAGAATCGCCGGGTGGTGGCGATTCTTCAATTCCCAACAGCGATTCCAGGTTATAAGCAACTTGAGCCAAATGCTCGCAAGAGAACTAGATAAAGCACGAACTCGCTCACTTACAGATGCACTTCTGATGGCAATCTCACGCTCGCTTGAAGATGGACTCGCTCGCTTGCAGAAGAGAAACAACAAACGGTACACTATACAGGCCAGATAATAAAGAGAAGCAGTAATGTTTTGGAAAGCCTCAGAATGCAAACATCCACAACGCCTCGAGAGGATCATAAAACTAATATCCCAACTTATTCATTTCATCATCTCATTCAATGCATGAGAATCTGCACATCTTATTCATTTCATCATCCCATTCATTTCATGTAAGCAATGTTTGGGGCGATTTTGAGAATCGCCAGGTGGTGGGACGATTCTGAGAATTGCCCCACCACCCGACGATTCTTCAATTCCCAGCAGTACCTTCCATGTTCACTATACTCCAGAAAATCACTTTCTTGCCTCATATTATCTATCTGCATTGTCAGGTGTCTTATACCCTCTTTATTCTCAATAACAACTTCACACTTGCAGAGAGGACATATTTTGCTGCTCTTAAACCACTCAGTTGCACAGTCACCATGGAATATATGAGAGCATGGCAATTGGAGGACTGTCTCCCCATGTTTATAACCCTCCAAACACACTGTACACCTCTCTCCACCTGCTTCGTCAGCTTGTTTCTTGAATTCAGTGGGCTGCAATGTAGCGAGTGTTTGTGGAGGCAGCCCAATTGTCACAAATCCAGTCCTTTCTTGTAGTTCCAGGAGCTCCTCATAACTCATGAATTCATCATCACTGGAATCGCTCATGAAAAATCATCATCACTGGAATCGCTCATGAATTCACCATCCGATGATACTTCTAGTGTCATAAATTGGCCCTGATCTGGGGTGCTGGGGATTTGCTCATCCATTTCTCTGACGAGATCGTCATGCCCCATGTCATCCCGTAATTCTTCAACTATCATATTAAACACCTCTCGAATGGGGCGTCTTGGCTGAATCATATGTATCTCAAACTCAGAGCTCTGTAGTACGTCTTGTAATACTTCAGACGTCATAAAATGGCCTTCTGCACTGCGGCGCCTTGGGTGCTGATCCATCCCTTCCTGATTCTCTTCTTGGCAAATTATATTTTACAATTCAGACGTGGAAATCACCACCAAATTGATTGCGATGGAGATCGATCCCCGGGTTATTATAAAATCTTGTTTTTCAAGCAATGCTCGAGGAGGATTCGACGCTTTCGTTTTTATATAGGTAAAGCATGGAGGTAGGCAGACTGATTTATCCAAGAACGAAATCTTAATTTGTGGTATGATTGTTAAAATGTTAGTTAGTGAATTTGACAATATTTGAGCGTAAGTGCGACCATCCAGCATAGCTTAAAAGATCTAGAATTCTCACTTCTAGCGAGTAATTTGGGTTTAATGGTGAAAAGTAGGAGTCAATTATTAAGGGTAAATTTTTAACTAGAATACTATTTTTTTTGGACGTTAGAGTTTATATTAATGGTATTTTTGTCTAATCCATGTAGATTTAGGTCAACAATATCAACTATTTTTGTTAATAAAACCTACACAACATTATAATTCATGATACAAATAATGGTGATAAATTTTATATACATTATATATAGGGAAAAATCTTCCAAAAAGGAACCAGCCATTTGGTTGAAGATTAACTTGGGTCCTTGCTTTTTTTATTCGCACTCCCTAGCTTTCCATTCAATTCCATATCCTACCTAGAGAATGTAGGATTATAGCTTGACGAATTGAAATGATGGTTAACAATATTATCAGCGTGTCTTTTCATTCAATTCTATTTCTTACCAAGCAAAGGAAGGAATGTAACCCAGTTCAATTATCATACATGACAAAAAGTAAAAATGAATTGAACTGCCAACAAAATTGCATGACAAAAAGTAAAAGGACGATTTAAAAAAATGACTTCCTCAGATTTAACAAAAGACAAATCCGATGCATCAAAACTGAATTAAAGCGATTCTGAGAATCACTGGGTTTGAGATACAAGGATCTAGATATGCAAAACAATAAACAAGCTTGCAAGAGAAGGAAGGAAGCAAGCAAGAATTGAGAAAAGAATTTATTGATTCTACAATATTGGTTTAGAATAAATACATAAAAGCAACTAAGTTAAGCTTAGTTGTGCATGCAATAA
>APFE030460061.1:0-15129 GCA_000404065.3 Pinus taeda
ACCTAGGGCAGAAGACAGCCAAGGCTCTCTTAGCTTCTTCTTTCTTCTGCTGAATCCTGAATGTATCCAGCTGCATGGCAATGGTCTGTCTCACCTCGCTCTTAAGATCTTCTAATTGGTGTGCTAACTCATGTTTGGAGAAAGAGATACCAACTGAGGTGAGGTTTCCCCTACCTCATTTCCTAGCTGCCCTGGAGTGGTTTCTAAACACGGTTTTGATGTCCTCATAAGGCAGTTGGTAGATATCCCCCCCAACTAACATGTGAAGGGTGTCTAAGAGATATTTAGGTACCCCTCGGAGCAGAACCAACTTAAGGGATTCGGGGTCAAGTGTGCACCTGGCCCTCTTATAACTAAGTTGGAACCTTTCCTCATAGTCCTCTAGAGATTCATCACTTCCCATGGTCATTCGAAAGATCTCCCCTTTTGTTTCCTTGGACCTACAATAATCCTGGTACTTGTTGTTAAAGGCTTGCTGCATCTGAGCCCATGTGGTGATACTATTCCCAGGTAGACCCATGAACCAGCGTAGCGCTGCATCCTTGAGGGTGGAAGGGAAAAGTTTTAGCTTTTTTTCATCCTCAGTATAGTCATAGGTTCTACAGAGGACAGCAAATTCGAATAGAAAGGTATCAGGATCTTCGGTAGTCAACCCATGGAAGTGGGGTAGAGCAGAGGGGCTAATGTTCTTCATTTTCATCTCACCATTGGTCTCTCGAATAGGGAAGGCACCCTCTATCCTCTCATCTTCTCCTCTATTATCAGCCGTAAGTTCAAGTGGAATGGTCTCTAACTCTTCTTCTTCTATAGGGCTTTGGTATGTCTCGGGATGTTCACCTATAGTTTCCTCTGGATCATTGTCACCACTGAAGAGTGAAGGGTGACTAAGTGATGTGGTGGGGGTGTTAGGTAGGAATTTTCCTGATCTATCTCGGTTCCTACGAGGCATGAACCAGAAAGACTTCTTTTTGAATTGCTTTTGTGCTTTTTTTCTGTGCACCTGCAAAAATGAAACAGATTGATTGCAAAATTGAAATTCTAATCTACACTTGCAGAATTGAAAGTCTAATTTATGAAAGCAGGAAAGACTATCCTATGAAAGCAGGAAAGATTAATCTATGAAAGTAGGAAAGACTATGCTACTCTTGCAGAATGGAAATGAAGCAAACTACTTAGCAGAAAGTGAGAGCAAGAATTTAGAAGAACAAGCAACAATTCCTAATACTCTGACGCTTCCCCGGCAACGGCGCCAAAAATATGGTGAGCTCTAGTATTGTAGCAATAATGCTACAACTCCTGGGGCTTCCTGTCTCTCATTTTATCAACCCGGTAGTTCATACAAACTTGGAAGCGACGGTGTTGTATGCACAAGTACTAGCTCTTGTCGCAGCTGTCACTTGGTCAGCTGGCACAAGTCTGCTAGGGCTCAAGCCAACTTCTATGGGCTCTCAGAAGAAGCTTTATCAATGATGGATGAAAGCTAACTCACAGAAGACTAATCTACTTGACAAAAATGAACTGAAAGCAAATCAAAGCATGTAAACCTAGGAAACCCTAATTTAACTAGTCTAGCCTCTACAATGCAAATGACGTGAAGGAAACTTCTACCAATGCTGCTGTTACCTCTGATAAGTTAAAATGCATGGATCTAAACTGCTTGCATCATAAAAGACATGTTTTTGTATTTTTCCTTTAAGTGGATGGGATGATTGTGATTGTGTGCTAACTAGGGTTTGGTTGTGCAGATGGGATGGAGAAGGAAGGAAAGCGTGGGACAGGCTGGGGAGGCTAGGTGAGGTCCCTATGGACCCTTAGCATCCATCCACAGAGGTTTTCCACATTCAGAAGCTCAGCAACTGAGTGAATGGCCTCCTACAGGATGTCTGTAGGGGCTCCTACAGGATACTCAGAGGTTTCTACAGGATGTCTATAAACTGCTACAGGATGACCTACCGTGAAGGTTTGAAGTGATGGAGGAGTGATGGAATGGTAGGAAGAGATATGTGAGGTAGGGATAAGGCTGGTGATGGCTCAGGAGTGGAGGAATGAGATGGAAATGGGTGTAGGGAGTATATTGAAGGTAAAGGGTTATGTCAATGAAAGGTTAGGAAACGAAGTTACGTGAGGAATGGAAGACTTTGGGAGAGGACAGAACGAAGTGAAGGTCGAGGAGATATGTTCGCATGCGTGATCAAGATGGAGGAGATGGTAATGGAACGAGAAAGAGGAGTGTAAATGAAACAAATGATTATGACTGTCACCAAACCGAAAATGCATCAACCTAAATTACTTATGCCACGAATTCAATGAACAGCAACAATCCAAAACGCGAAGAGAAATATGTACGAGGCTGTGATGAAAGTATGTGTGCAGGTGTGGATGACAAGGAAGCATCTAATCAAAACCGTGACTGTATTGCAGCTATCATCAAGTAAAGTAATGCGTGTTTTTGGTGGCTAGTTATGGACTGCACCCCAATCTTCAAGAGAGATGGCAGTGAGCCTTAACAACCATTTTGTTGGAGCTCCAATTGATGGTATATATCCTCTACTACACTAAGCAAGTGGAAACCACTGTACCATAAGCAAAATCTATCCTACTCATAAGAAAACCAAATCACCAAACTGTAATTCGAATTGCATGTGAAAACGAAAACTTAAAGTGCTAGAAATGAAATGGAAACAACACTACAGCAGAGGGGATCTATGGCTCTCAGGTTGGGCCCTAACCTGAGAGCTATAGTCTCCTAAGAAAACTCAGAACTAGATCACAAACTGCCTTCTTTATTCATAATCTGATTTCATGCCAAATTGGCTTACAAAAAGGAACGAAAACTGAACTGTGTTCCAAAATTACAATAGCAATACGAGAGTTTCAACAACCATATAAGGCTAAGGTCTTCATATTTATACAAAAACGATGATCCACCAAGTGCCCTTGATTTCAGGAGCTCGGCTGTCCAACTAGAGTCTAACTGTGGATCCTGTAGGGCAGTTATAACTACTGTTCTTGTAGAACAGTTTATGACTGTTGTTCATGTAGGACAGCTAGCTGCTTCTTGAGCTCGGAGGGGAGATGGATTGGAGCTCGGAGTTCTTGGTGGGAATCATGAGGAATGTCCCAAGACCGTGGACATCTCTCCACAAAATCAGCAGTTCCACCTCATTGTCTCCTTATCCCCTTTTTCGTTCTCTTGCTCCCTTTTAAATGCCAAAACCTGGAATCATAATGCATTAGTCACGTAGATAAAGTGTCTAACCTTCTTCCTACAAACAACATGAATAAACTAAGAAATGCATGCATAAGCAAATAAAAATGAATGGTTTGAGCAAGTAAAGTAGGCCAAAATGAGCCCAAATTGTACCAAAATTGGGGCTCATTAGAAACCCTTCCTTCGGATTATTAGGCTTGTCTCCTATTTTGATCCACGACAGATGGTCAAGTCCCAAATTTAACCTCCCTGGTTTCACAATGACTTCAAAGTCATACTCCTAGAATAATAACAACCATCTGCAAATCGTCCCCCCCAACACAGGCTTATTGACCAGGTGTTTCAAGGCAGAATGATCTGTGTACATCTTGAAATGTCCTCCTAATAAATAATGTTTGAAATTTTGCAGTGTGTACACAATAGCTAATCTTTCGTGCTCATCCATTGAATAATTATTCTTGGCCTTCAATAATTTCCTACTCGAGAAAGCTATCGGATGGTCCATTTCTCCTTCACTAGCCTGTGTTAGCACTACAATGAACACAATGCAAGAGGCATCCACATGTACATGAAACTCACTTTTGCAATCAGGGAATACCAAGATCGACGCGGTGACCATCTTTTCTTTCAATACATCCAAGTTGCACTGAAATTCTTTGTCCCAACAAAATTCCATGTTCTTCTTCAATAGTTTCTCTATGAGTGCAGTGATTTGAGTATAAGCTTTGATAATTTTTCTATCATATCCCGTATGTCCCAACGTCACACGCAGCTGCTTAAAAATTCCTTAAGGCCTCCAAATTCACAATTACCGTGATCTTCGTAGGGTCCACCATCAATCCTTGCTTGCACACAATGTGACACAAGAAGATCCCAAAGGGAACACAGAATATGCATTTCTTCAAATTCAACGCGATCTGGTATCTACGACACGTATCCAACATCAAGCACAAACTTGCTACATGGTGCTTCACTAATCCAAACACCGTCCAGTCATCAAAGTATATTTCCATGAACTTATGAATGAGCTCTTGTTGAAGCCTCGAAAATCGTGGCAACAACACGGGGGATGACCACCCAGTTCGGACCTTAAAGCAGCTCCTTTTCCATTTGAAATGGTGGTTCCGACTAGTTCAACTAGGTCCAATTACCTTCTCTCAATCTCCAATGGCTTTAAAATATGACTTTCATTCACCAATGGAAAAGAGACATCAAATCATCCTTCTTGATGACCAGGCAAGAAAGTGATCCTTAACCTGATTTAGGGTTCAGCCAATCCACTACTAAAGTTTGCCTCTTTTGGAAGAGGACTTAAAAGAATGTAGAAATTAATCTAAATGCAAACTTATTCTAAGATGAAAGCAAAAGAAACTATCTTAATCCTATCTCAATTAGGCATATATAGATATAACCCAACCAAGAGCAGGTATTTATAATATTGGGATTGAAACATGTCTTGCTTATAATGAATATCATGTTAATGAAATAGTTCAATTAACTGACATTATGGATAGCAAAACACATCCTATTGATATTTTTTAACTGAAATAATCAATCAACAACACTCAGGAAGAAGTTCTTAGAATGATCTTGATCATTTAATTAGTAACTGCGGAAGAAGTTTACAACATATCATTATTTATTCATCCAATATTAAAAGACAGATTTATGAGTAAATAGTTACTTAGAAATCAGAATTCAACTTATAAGAACAGAGATAAATAACAACATAAAATAGAGACAAATTACCCATACCGACAAAAGTGCACAAATATGAAAGTAAATTGACATAATTCTTGTTATTATAAAATAAAACCAGCATTTAAAATAATAGTATTCAAAATACCAATTTATTGAATCCATTTCTCCAGCTCCGATCTCTAATAGTCCTTTACAATGCTTGAGCTTCTGCTTTCAAAACCAGAGCTACAATAGTGCAAACTCTGTTCATTATACATAACTCAGAATGTAGAAGAAAAAACTCAATAATCTCCAGATCTGAGATTCCTCTCCTCCCACCTACAACTCTAAATCCCTATTACAAATGTGCTTTTAGAATTCCAGAATTGCAGAGGAGAGCAACTCTTATTACATTCTACAATCTGCTATTTATAATATTTGCAAAGGAATTCATAAAATGAAAGTTTGTTGAACAAAATATGCCCAATCACTTTTATTTGCTCAAAATTTCATCCTTAATCACTAGAGCATTCTCATTGATTGAGATCTTTTTCTCCATATCTTTTCTTTTGTTTTCCTGCAAAAAGAAGTCAAAATGAATTAATATGCAATCAATAAAATCAAAATATCATTTCTGGCATTAAAACAAATCCATTCAAATTTAATTTAAATAAATTATTGAAAATAAAATATAAGCTCTAGTGATGCCTGGGATGGTTTAATTGACCAAGGATATTATTGATGAGTGAATCTGCAATTAAAGGAGGCTTGGGTAAATGAAAATGAAGAAAATCAAACTCAGAAAATTGATTTTGTTTTCAAAATCCGGAGCTTGATTTTCTGTCTGATTTTTGACCCAATAAATGACTAAATCTGTTAGTAAAACCTCCTCAGAAATGTTCTCTCTGATTTAACTTTCCAATGAGCCGTCCTAGGCCTCTTTTGGCCAAGTATAACTCAATCTATGAGCTTCTAAAGTTGATGAATCAAATCTTGCATAAATCGGGAAATTTTGTTGCTAGGCTAAAAATCGAAATTTTAATTAAAAATCTAATCCTAAATTAGAATTCTAATTTAAATATTAAATCATAAACTAAATTAATTATTAATCTAACTAACTAATACAATTAACAAATTAACCAATTAATTTAATATAATAATTATTATAAACTATTAATACTAAACTATTTAAAAAACTAATTAATGAATAATCTAAATAAATTTAAATTTATTTATTTAATTATTATATTAAAATATAAAATAAACATTAAATATTAATAACTTATATAATAATTAAAACTATAACTATTTTAATAATTAATCCTACCCTCTTCATTCATCTTCCACTCACGTGTGAGAGTTTGGAAATTTTAAAAACAAAAACCAGTGTATAACAACTGGTTAATGCTTTGAAGCCTCTTCGCCATGGCAATTTGGGGATGGAGTCATCGGGTTTTTAAGATGCGCAGTTATTAAGAATGTGATGTTGCGATATGGAGATAAATTTTTGTTTTATAATATAATATATATAAATATATATATATATTTTTATATAATTTTAATTTAATTAAATTAATAAAATTTTATTATTATAATTAATTTAATTAATTTTAAAATTTAATATTAAATATTAGTTTTTTTTTATTTATTTTGGTTTTATTTTAATGAGTTAATTAGTTATGAAATTATCTACTAAACGTCACTGCTGAAAAATAAATAAAAAGAATAAAAATAGCATTTTTAATCCAGACTAGATAAATGATGAGACTTCAAAGGAGTACCATTTTCAAACTAGTTGACCAAATGAGGCAAAATAAATGTCAATGGGAAGCTTATAAAAAAACAATTTTAACAAAGTAATCAAAACAAGAATCCAAAGAAAATGAAAAAATAACAAAATTGTAGGATAATCAACTTAATAGAAATCTTAAAAGGCGTTTAGTCAAAAATTTATAGAAAGGGTTCCCATTATTTGAAGTGAGCACATCAATAATGGGGGGGTTGTGTTTTTATCACAACAATGGCGACACATGGGAGAAGAACCAGTTATCTCTATTTGATATGAATGAGATTTTCCTAAAATTAAAGTAAAAATAATTAAAGAAGAGAGTATTATTTTTTGGAATGTTTGACCTAGGTTCATTAGTCCTGAATAATAGCAAAATCAACTAACTATAATTTTTTTAAAATTCCTCATAAATTAAAATATTTCAAAACTCTATATCAGTCCTTAATTAGTTGTAGAGATAAAGCGAGGGTCACTTTAAAGCTTAGCTTTTAAAATATACTCATTTGTCATAGGTAGAGCCACTGCTGCTAGCAAACATCTATAGTCTCGACAGAGTTACCTTTTAATCATCAATGATTCAGAATCCCATCTCTTTAAAAATTATTGACCTAAAGATAAATCCATAAATATATGTATTATTATTATTATTATTTTAAGTTCCTAAAATCTATTGTCCTGGTTTGGTATCCAGATAGTTGACAATGCCATTCACTAATTATAATAGGACTAAACAAGCTAGCTCGTGATGAGACCCTTTGCCTTATAATTGTTTGCAATCATAAGCCATTACCCTGGTTTGTTTACCAGTGTTGGTAATGTCCAATCTAATTTTTCCCTATGATATGGAAACAGGCTCATAAAGACCTCTACTTTAAGGATTAAATGTATCTCTGGATATATCTAGACAAACAAAACTCTTTGAAATCGGGGAGAATCATTGGAACTCTAAGAGTTAAGAATGACAATTTTAGAGTTAAAGGTGCTTTGCTGTAAAGTGTCTTTACTTGGTTAAAAATAACTTTTCTTGACTAACAATAACATTTTGAAAAATCTTAATAAAATATTGAAATCTCAAAATGATTACAATTTTGATGAAAAAGAAAATTTTTCAAATTTTATGATACTTTGTCAACTTTCTCTAAATTGGTAATCTCTTCCTTAAGTATGTCTACCTTTATAATAAGAAAATCAAACTTTTAGTAAGGGATTTCAAAGAAAAAGTTAATAGGTGACTATTAACAATTTTTCTCCATGTATGCTGACCAATGTTAGGTAACAAGTAGGCCTTCCATATAAGCCACGACAAAGTCACCAAAATCAAAATTGAAAACTAAAGAAAAAATAATCCTTATGCTAAAATGAGAAAGAAATCAACAAACAAAAATAAAAATGAAGAAATTTTAAAAAATAAAAAGGAAAATCCAAGTTTCGAAAGATAAACTCAAACAAGAATGTTTATACCAATGTCTCAACAATATGAAGAAAAAAGAAGTAATCATGTAATCATTCCTTATTATGTTGAGATTTAGAAAAATCGTGCCTTGCGGGGTTGTAAGTGTTTTAGGCTTTTTGGATAGCAGTGACGACAAAATTTAGCCACAATGAAGCTTTCTATTTGATATCAATCTTCTCGTTTCAAAGCATCAGCATAATCATTTTCTAATAAAAGGAATGCTTAAATAAATAAGTTAAAGGTTCCGAAACTTCTTGGTGTTGTTGTTTCAATGAGTATTATCGTTGCTTCTTGAAATTAAGCCAGGAGAAGAGTATGGACTTCGAAAATATGATTTGGCGGAGGATTGGAAGCTTTTATGAAGAGCAGAAAAACAAATTTATATATCAGAAAGACAAAACTGAAACTAAATTAATGAAATGGAAATTAATGAAAGTGGGTACAAGAATCTTATCATTGAATAATTGCTTTTGATCTTACCTGAAAGGTATCATTCTCTCCAAACAAGCTGACTTCTTATTTTAATTAACATTAAAAATATGAAGTCAAACTGACCAAAATACTATAACCCAAAATCATTGTTTATTTTATTTACACTAAAGTAAGAGGTAAAATGTAAAAATAGAATGCTTAGTGCTCAAGGGAAAACAAATGCATCAAAAATAAGAATGAAAATTTGCAGTAATGACTGTTTCTCAAAATATTATCAGTTTCATATAAACTCTATGATTTTATAAATTGTCCAGAATCAGGACCACATCCGAGATAATAAAATTTAAATATGAATATAAAAAGGTCTTGAATTCCATTTTTAATTATGTAACTATATATTTAAAACTAAAATATATGAGAAATCAAAATGATTTAAATATACTACAAATTAGTCATTAACTACTTTCTTACCATCGAAGTTCACTTTTAAATTAACATATTGCCGTATCGGATGATTTGCATCACATGTTTCTTCACCATACTTCAAGTTTAATTTGCAATACTTCACCTTTGTTGTTATGCCATATATCAATTTAATGTTAATGGCTTAGAGGCATGCATTGGAAGCTATCGCATCGAAGATTGCAATGGAAAATCGTCGATTAGAACATGTGATGAGAACATGTGCAATGAAATGAAGTGATTGCATCATTAAAGAAATATTGTATTGGGGATCGGAGCATATTTACACTGTGCTTCCCACATCACACATCGCACATTGTAGAGTCGAAGATGTGATGTGAGCATAAATAAAAATGTGATGAAGTGATTTTGATATCGGCAATGCGATGGAAGACGTGTCTAATCGGCGATCAGTGACCTTAAACACATGAGGTAACAATTCTCGATACGCCGATATGCGATGAAAAGTGGACCCGATAATTTTATGATGAAAATTTAATAACGTATTGGATCTGAGACATCGGCCCTTTAAAAGTTATGCTCCTACCATTATTGCAATTGAGCGGATGTGATGTTTTTTATGAATTTGATTTGAATTTCATATCATGTCCGGAATTATGTGGTCGTCGCAATATTGGTATAGTCGATTATCGGAGATCAACAATTCATGGTAATGGAAGTATACTTCAACTGCAAACCTCCGATATGCGAAATGCGATATAGCATATGAGCGAGGTAATACATCAGAGATCTTTTATTAAACAATTTGTTATCAAAAATGCTAAAAGCTACTTCCGATGAAATATTTCATTATAAATTGTTGTAAAGTGGATGATGTGATATTGGAATGAAATTATTGACAAAAATGAGCGGGATGGTAGTATTGCGAATATGTATTGATTGTAGTATCAACAATATCAGAATCAAATTGAAATGATGAACAAAATTAAAAAATGCTCAAATTCTAATGAATCACAAATAAAATTTCCCTGAACCTGTTGCAAATTTGAAATGGGTTTGTTGCTTACTTAAAGTTTTGAAAACAAATGAAAACATGTAAATAAAACATAACAAAAATAAAAATAAACTAAAGGAAAAGAGAAAATAATAATAGATGAGAATGAACTTGTCAATTCGTACCTGGAAGAAAATTCTCTGTAATTTTTACCTCATGAATCTTCAAATTATTCCTTCAGTTTATCAAAATGTTCAAAATCATTTCATCAATTATTTTAAATTGGAGTGAGCAATCAGCCTAAATAAAATCTTTTTATTCATGTTTAGGAAATATAAAATTTACCAGAAATAAATATGAAACTATGCTTCCCTTTTGAATTGCAACAGCAATTTATTACCTCTGCTCATTTCGAATTAAATTGAGAAAACTTTGTATTGTTATAGTGATCGTTCAATAATGTCTTCAATCAATAAATATGATACATATTGCAGCGTCAAATAATAAAATAAAGATCAGAATAGGATAAAGCCACTAATTGTAAAAAATATCAACACAGATTTAAATGTGTGCATATAGCAGCATAGACATCCTTAAGGCCATTTTAACAAATTATGAGGAAGATAACATGAACTTCATGTGATTAGAGCAAAAAGTAAGACTTACTAATAATGATTGAATAGGAATTAAGCTTATGATAGACAGTGATATTTTCCATAGGATAATGATGTCATGAAGCTTTATGTCATCAAAACCTTAAATATATAAGTTTCAAAAGAAAATCTTATAAGGAAACCTCGAAATGAAGAAAAGTGACTTTAAGGCAATCGGTGCTAAATGCAAGTTTAATTGAATTTAGTCAATACATTATTCAAAATAGGCAGAGTAGAGGTATTGCTGCAAGAAATTTTAAAAAGGAAAACAACAATTAAAACTTTCTGATAGGAGGAAATTATTTCACTGAAAATGTATATGATATGAGAAAGGTCGATGGCTTTGTCTTATTTTTATCTACAAAACTGTTGAAAATAAATTAACTACATTAATTCTACTCCTATTCTAACCATGTACATGAAAATGACTAGGTATAGTCATATTTCTAGTGTAACCATTTTCTCATTTTAATTCATGCATGTATGTACAATTCAAATGTTAGTAATAAAAATACCAATCTAACAAAACTAAGGAAGATAAATCTATAATCAGAATATACAACTATTGTTAGAAGCTTATTTAAAATCTCCTCCTCTTGAAATTTCCTTTCTAATTAAACACGGATTGGATCATAAAAATCTGGATGGATTTCTATTAAGGATTGGGAAATGTTCAAAAGAAGAGATAACAGGGCAAATTGTGGATATGAGTTTTTACATTCAAAAGCCTGGAAGAAATTGTTAGTGTTTTGTGTAAATGTTAAGCTATTGGCAATCTTCCATGAAGGAAAAGTTTCCAAATATTTTTCAAATGAATTAATGAAAAATGGATGGAAATCTTTCAAACGAAATGGAAAATTATTAATTAAATTGGATTGCTCACAGATTTCTAAAAATACATTCTCTTGCCGATATTGCCTTTGAGAAGATAGAAGCTTTTGATAAAACTTTAGCATTGATTGAAATTGAAATTTAAATAGCTTTTGATGCTCTTGATTATAATATAAAACTTTAATTTTCCAATAGGTCAATGCATCAATTGAATGTTTGATAGTAAAGTGCTAAATATGCTAGCTTAATGTATCAAAAATCTGTAAAATAAAATCAGAAAATAAATCTGGTTTTATATGAAATAAGTGAGAGAACAAAAATAAATTGAAATCACTATTTTTACAACTAATGTTACAACACAATTGGGATCGTTTTGAAATAATTTCTTTCTCACAAAGATTGCCCAAAATTATGGAATTTGAGTAATTTTGAATTCCAACTTGTGAATTAGAAAGGGAATGATGATTATGAACAGGAATGAAAGTTTGATCATGATATGAATCATAAATTGGAATATTTTCTCGAATAGTGAAATCATGAAAATAATTCTCTACTCTAGAATAAGGATTGGTTGGAATAATTTCTAAATTGAAATGTTTCGCATTCTCAAATGTTATTTGAATTTTATCATGAAGATTCTCTTGAGAAGAATTGAAATCAACATCCTCAGAGTAATTATCATAAATGACTTTACAAGATTCTCTAAAATTCCCTTCAATTTCATCCAATATATCTAAACAAGGAGGAACAAGAATTTCATGTTCATTAATGGAAAAAGAATGATCAATTATTGTTTCTCTATCTTGATAAAAATTTATTTGTAATTCATTTAAATCATCCTCTTTAATTTCTGAAATATCATTAATACCAAGAGGGGTAAAATTACCATCATTAAAAATATCAGGATAAAGGGAAAAATGTGAATCTGAAATAATGCATTTAAAAATGTCTCTGTTTGAGAATTCTTGTGCATTACGCTCATTGTAAATTTCAGATTCTAAATCATTCTTTTGTGTGCTCATGCTTTCTTGAAGAAGGCTTCTTTGCTGCTCTGATTTCAGCATTTGTTCATCATGGAAAAATTCAGAAATTTGTACAGCAGTTTGCATTTTATTATTTACTTCACCTGCTACTTGAACTTGCTGATTTCCAATCTGATTTTGTGAATTTACCTCAAAGTGGCTTTCAGATTTCAAGGCGACTCTTTCTCCAAAATTGCTGCTATTGTTTTCTTGTATTTGATCAGAAATATTTTCCAAGCTTTGTGAAACTTCATCACAATTTATTTACACATCTAAATTGGAATTTTCATTTATGTTGGAAGGGGATGGAACAAATCTTGAACTAATTTCATATGGATTGGGAATGGGAGGAAGAGAACAAATATATTCAAACTAATCTAGTGATTATTCTTTCATAGGTTTATCCTTGATATTAAAAATTAAACAATTTAAATGAAGTCGAATATTAAAATCTCTAACAGACTCATTTTCATTTCGTAGACATTCAATTTCATCAAATACTTGATCATAATCATAATCGTCAAATTTACAAACGAAAATTGTGACAAATTGATCCCCGCTGTGAATTGAAGCAACCGGAAGAGTTCTACACTAGTTTCTGGCTTCTCCGCAAATGTGAGAGTAAAAATTCTGCATAAGATGTCTTCATCAATTCCTTGAAAATCATAATTGAAACATTTTGAATAAATTGAAGGGCATGATTAAAAGCAAAAGAATTTCTTTTACCATTAAATTTTACCTGGGACAAAAGTCTTACCACTTCGGGTGGAGTATTGGAAGATGCACGTACATGGATACAACTCCAAATTGGAAGTTTAAGAGGAGCCATCGTGATTAAATAAAATGTTAAAATTGAAAAGACTCCAAAAGACAACAAGTTTCAGGCCCTCCTTCTAGTGCCATTGTGTTGAAGCCTCGAAAATCATGGCAACAACATGGGGGATGACCACTCGGTCCAGATCTTGAAGTGGCTCCTTTTCCATTTGGAATAATGGTTTTGACTAATTCAACTAGGTCCAGTTACCTTCTCTCAATCTCCAATGGCTTTAAAATATGAATTTCATTCACAAATAGAAAAGAGACATCAGATCATCCTTCTTGCTGATCAGGCAAGAAAGTGATCCTTAAGCTGATTTAGGGCTCAGCCAATCCACTACTAAAGTTTGCCTCTTTGGGAAGATGACTTAAAAGAATGTAAAAATTAATCTAAATGCAAACTTATTCTAAAATGCAAGCAAAAGAAGCTATCTTAATCCTATCTCAATTACGCAGATATAGATCTAACCCAACCAAGAGAAGGTATTTATAATATTGGGATTGAAACATATCTTGTTTATAATGAATATCATGTTAATGAAATAGTTCAATTAACTGACATTATGGATAGCAAAACACATCCTATTGAGACCTTTTAACTGAACTAATCAATCAACAACACTCAGGAAGAAGTTCTCAGAATGATCTTGATCATTTAATCAGTAACTTGAATTATTAAACAATAATATGCAGAAGAAGTTCACAACATATCACTATTTATTCATACAATATTAAAAGATAGATTTATGAGTAAATAGTTACTCATAAATCATAATTCAACTCATAAGAGCATAGATAAATAACAACATAAAATAGAGACAAATTACCCACACCGACAAAAGTGCACAAATATGAAAGTAAATTTACATAACTCTTGTTACTATAAAATAAAACCAGCATTTAAAATAATAGTATTCGAAATACCAATTTATTGAATCCATTTCTCCAGCTTCACTGTCTAATAGTCATTTACAATGCTTGAGCTTCTGCTTTCAAAACCAGAGCTACAATAGTGCAAATTCTGTTCATTATACATAACTCAGAATGTAGAAGAAAAACTTCAATAATCTCCAGATCTGAGATTCCACTCCTCCCACCTACAACTCTAAATTCCTATTACAAAAGTGCTTTTAAAATTCTAGAATTGTAGAGGAGAGTAGCTCTTATTACATTCTGCAATCTGCTATTTACAATATTTGCAAAGGAATTCATAAGATGAAATTTTGTTGAAGAAAATATGCCCAATCACTTTTATTTGCTCAAAATTCCATCTTTAATTGCTGGAGCATTCTCATTGATTGAGATCTTTGTCTCCATATCTTTTGTACTGTTTTCCTGCAAAAAGAAATCAAAATGAATTAAGATGCAATCAATAAAATCAAAATACCATCTCTGACATTAAAACAAATCCAGTCAAATTTAATTTAAATAAATTATTGAAAATAAAATATAAGCTCTATTGATGCATGGGATGGTTTAATTGGCCAAGGATATTATTGATGAGTGAATCTGCAATTAAAAGAAGCTTGGGTAAATGAAAATGAAGAAAATCAAACTCAGAAAATTGATTTTGTTTTCAAAATTCGGAGCTTGATTTTCTGCCTAATTTTTGATCTAATAAGTGACACAATCTGTTAGTGAAGCCTCCTTAGAAATGTTCTCCTTAATTTTATCTTTCCAATGAGCCATCCCAGGCCTCTTTTAGCCAAATATAACTCAATCTATGAGCTTCCAAAGTTGATGAATCAAATCTTGCATAAATCTGGAAATTTTGTTGCTCGGCTAAAATCAAAATTTTAATTAAAAATCTAATCATAAATTAAAA
>APFE030460068.1:3308-15558 GCA_000404065.3 Pinus taeda
TCAACATAAGTATTTTTAAATTATGTTTTAATTTAACTTTACCTAATGTTATGTGACAACATCTTCCTCATACCTCATATTTCTTTATAAAACACATTTGGGTGTAATAAAAGTGTGTCAAAGAAAGAACCCTAACCTTTATCACAATGAATGTTGAAAATGAATCTTGACAAAATCATAACTTTCCAAGGCCTAATTAACTTTTGGCAAAATCATCTAATGGGATGATTGAGTGGTTGGTACAATTGGATGTTATCCCCTGCTCTTTGTTTCGAAACTCATGGGGGTACATATTTGACCCCTTATGATAAGGCTCAAGGAGTACGTTCCCCTACCATTGTGGAGTCTCCTAAATTACTCCAACTAGTTAACCTAAAAAATGAAAAATATGATTGATAAATGTTAATAACAATATTTTTTAAAATGACTTTAAATTCCTTTAAATTTGATAAAAAAAAACTACAATAATGTTTTTTCAAATTTCCATTATAATCTAAACATCTAAAAAACAATGATACCCCATCCTTAATATCCATCCCAATCCCTTATAGGGGAGGGACACCATTACTTGTGCTTCCTCCTGTCCACATTGGTTGCTGACATGGAGACTACCTTTTCTACCATACGACATATATTGACTGGGATGTGCCCCCTGTTGCAGTGGGTAGGTGCCTTAAATAAATTTTTCTTCCCGTCGTCTACGGTTTCATCAAGAGAGTTTTGTGGCATGTCTTCATTGCCATGTGTTATTTTGTTTGGGTTTGGTGTGTGAGAAATGTGCTTCATTAACGATGGCTCCTCTCGGCGCTAGTATTGTTTCACCTTGTTCGCCATTCTGGCACCGCTCACAGGGCAATGTTGTTTGTAGTGGTTTGTTTCTCGTTTAGGGTTTAGGGTGTGGTTTCTTTACCGTGCCAAGTAATGTTATTTGCAGTGGTTCATTACTCATTTAGGGTTTAGGGTGTGGTTGCTTTGCCTATTTCGAGGGGGGTTTAACACTGGCATTGTCGTTGTTCGTTCTGCACTGTCGGGGGTTTATAAATAACTTTGTTGTTGTTTCATCCTTACAGCCTGTTGTTTGCGAAGGAGCTAGTGGGAGATTCTACCATGTTCGGTGGCTGACATGCAGGTTTTGAGGTCCATGAAGGTAAGTCTGGAAATTCATGGGTTTTTTTTTGTGAATTTGTTGTAATGTTTTTTAGGTTTTTGCCGAAATGTTATTTTTTTCTTCTATGTTTGCAAGTTTGTGTTGTAGGTAATTTGTATGGCTATCACATAAGAGGTATGACAAAGTTTGGGGCAATGCTTGGACATGGTGGTGGCTTCTGCGGCTCTCCAGTAGGATTCTAAATCCTAGCAGCCACTGCCTTTTTCAACACTTAAATTTGTTGTTGGGAATTTTGGAATTTAGCTCTTGTTGCACTGTTTTGTTTTTCAACACTTGATTTTGTTGTTGGGAATTTAGCTCTTGTCGCATAGTTTATGGTAGCGGTTTTATGGTTATTCATTCATGGGTTTAGCTCAATTTGTTGTTGGGAATTTAGCTCTTGTTGCATGGTTTATGGTAGCAGGTTTATGGTTAATCATTAATGGGTTTAACTCAATTTGTTGTTGGGAATTTCACCCTTGTTGCATGGTTTATGGTAGAAAGTTTATGGTTATTCATTCATGGGTTTACCTCAATTTGTTGTTGGGAATTTAGCTCTTGTTACATGTTTTATGGCTATTCATTCATTGGTTTAGCTATTTTTGATACCGTGACTATCTTTATATGTAGTGTTGCTTGTAGGGTTGAAAATGTGTTTTTGCTTGCCTTTGTTGCTTGCCTCTGCTTATGAGAAGCATTTCCTGCACTTTCTTCCTCTGTTACGATTTCTACTTGCTTGTAGTGTTGCTTGTTGCTTGCCTCTGCTTCTAAGAAGAATTTCCTGCACTTTCTTCCTCTGTTATGATTTCTTCTCGCTTATAGTGTTGCTTGTTGTGTCCTCTTTTATAGAAGGACATAAAAAAGCTCTGTGATGCGAAGAGAATTATCCCTGTCAGATACATGGTTTAAGTCACCAACTTGGTGCATGTCAGAAAAAAGAATGGGGGTTACGTCCCTACATTGATTTCAGAAACTCAAATAGAGCCTCCCTCAAAGAGAATTCCTGCACTTTCTTCCTCTGTTATGATTTCTGCTTGACTTTGCTTCTGAGAAGCATTTCCTGCTCTTTATTATTGAATACAAAGGTAATATTTTTCATAAAATAAGCTCTAGGGGTTATCTCATTCAGTTATTGCCAATGTTGTTGCCTATTTGGCTAGTCTATATCCATGAGTGTTTTGCTTGAGTCTCCTTGGGTTATGCATACCAGTTTATATTGACGGGAAATGCCATCAACAAATGTGTGGAAGCATCCTTTGGATTTTTCCAATAGTTTTTTCATAGAAAAAATAATTGTCATAAAATGTTATCCAGCCAACAATTTTGTTAGCAATACTTTTATTCCTTTTTCTTTAAGACATTTCTAGTACCTTAAAAGTATTTTTCTTCTCTTTTGTGAGGCTGGATATTATTATATTTTTTATCGTTTGTTTTTCTATAAAAAAATTTAATTTTAATGTATGCTCATTTCTAAAGGAAAAAAAAACATTACCTTAACTACAAAATGATCCAGAACTTTGTTGCAGAAACAATTCCAAATGGTAATGAAGCATTTCCTGCACTTTATTCCTCTGTTACGAAAAACTTTTTGGATTGTCTATCCCCTGTCGAGTTCTTTTGCTTATGGTCATTTTGGAGGAAATTTTACTCTGTATAACTCCTGTAAAAACTTGAACATGTATTTGTAACGCAAAGGAATAGCTATTAGCTAACAAACTAGCCTTATATTCCCACCAGCAGGTCGCATCTTGACTTTACACATCAAATTACAAATATTCCTTGTATACGTCTTGACAAGACATGGTAAAGGAGAGTTCGAAGGTGGCCTACCTATAGTGGATTCTTTATCACCTCTATGAGACAATATTTCCTCATTTCCTTTCTAAACATAATTTTGGTTTTGTCCTCCATCTTCCTCCATCTTCATGAAATATACAAATGACTATCCATCATCTACAAAGTCGAAGTCTCTCATAAATTTTAATAGTGTTCCTCTCTTTTTATGAGGTTCTCCACTTTAGGTTTTGAGAGATATTCTCCTCCTTAAGCATGGAAACTTCCACAAGTCACCATTACTCTTTTTAATGCCATGGCTGCCTTTATATGTTGCTTGTAGGGTTGAAAACTTGTTTCTACTTGTCTTTTCTTCTAAGAAGAAATTCCTGCACTTTATTCCTCTTTTAGGAAAACCTTTTGGGATTGTCTATCCCATGTGGAATACTTTTTCTTATGGTCATTTTGGAGGAAAATTTGATCATTCTCTTGACTTAAAAACCCTGCATATACATAACCAGTTTTACCACAAAAAATCAGCTTTTTCCCTTCAGATGCAATGGGCATCTCTTCTTCTACCTTTGGTTCTCTCAGCAACCTTTATTCTTTATCAGCTTTATGAAACAATATTACCTTGTTTCATTTTTAAACATATTTTTGGTTTTGTCCTCCATCTTCCTCCATCTTCATGAAATCTACAAATGACGATCCATATTTATTCACTCGTTTGTCATTTAATTATTCTCTTGGCTTGTAGATGCTTTATTTGGCTTGTTGATGCTTCACTAGACATGCACTCGGTTTGTCTTCTAAGTTAACTTACAGTAAATGAGGTTTCATATGTGGTGTGAGGTTAGGTACTTTTATTGTTCACTGTTTTATGCAATTTTCATATTAAAACAAGTGGCTTATTCAAGATTTCATTATTCACTCGTTTTCATTTAATTAACAACTCATTTGATGCTTGTTGATGCTTTATCATTTAATTAACAACACATTTGATGCTTGTTGATTTCATTATTCACTCGCTTGTCATTTAATTATTCTCTTGGCAAGTTGATGTTTTATTTTTCTTGTTGATGCTTCAATGCACATGCACTCTCTTTGTCTTCTAATTTAACTTGCAGTAAATGACGTTTCATATGGGCTGTGAGGTTAGGTACTTTTATTGTTCATTGTTTTATGGAATTTTCATATTGAAAAAAATGTCATGTTCAAGATTTAATTATTCACTCATTTGTCATTTAATTAACAACTTAGTTGATGCTTGTTGATGCTTTATCATTTAATTAACAAAAATGTTGATGCTTATTGATTTCATTATTCATTCATTTGTCATTTAATTATTCTCTTGGAAACTTTATGTTTTATTTGGCTTGTTGATGTTTCACCGCACATGCACTTTGTTTATCTTCTAAGTTAAATTACAGTAAATGAGGTTTCATATGAGATGTGAGGTTAGATACTTTTATTGTTCACTATTTTATGGATTTTTCATATTGAAACAAGTGACTTGTTCAAGATTTCATTATTCACTCATTTGTCATAATATTTACAACTCAGTTATAAATGTGTTGTAAATCATTTGGTGTGTAGAGTTGTAAACAAAAATCCCATTTGCATTCTCAGGTAAGATTTCTACATTATAATAGAGTATAGATGTTCCTTCTAAAATGGATTTTGGTTATAATGCCACAAACGCTATGAAATAAGTCAACCTAGGTTATAAGCCAAAATTTTTATGTGACAAGAAAAAGAGACAATCCATCCAAAATCCACATCATAATGTGGTTACAACCAAACACATATGACACCCCTATTCTTTATGGCCTTGAGAATCTTTAGTGCCAAAACTCACTGAGTTACCCGCTTGATACAAGTAGGTTGGCCTACCTAAAAAGGGTTGATTAGGAAATGCTTGATTGTTGCTATATGGTTTAGTCCAATTTTGACCTTCCAACCACGGAGGAATTGTGTACCCATACCTCACATTTTCACTACTAACCCTTGCATTAAGTGGAGGTGTGTGATGAGCATACATAGAATTGACACCTCCTTTGGTAGGAATAAGGAAAGTGGGTAAACCCCCATTTTAATAGTGAGGCACTTGAATTTTTATGAGGTCTTGGAATAATGGTGTACTATTTGCAATATTGTCCAATGTGTTTGACATAATCCTGGTTTCATCAGTTGTGCTTGCTTCATTGTGAACTATATCAGTCATCCCTTGTTCCTTTTCAAGCATTTTTTTAGCCTTTCTTGATTCCTTTTCCTAGCTTTCCATTTTTTTTGTTGTTCCTTCTCTTTCCTTTCTTTCTCTCTTTCAATCCTTTCATCTTCTCGATGTTGTGCTGCAATAATCCTTGTTTCCTTCTTCTCCTTGGCTAGATCCTTCTTTTTTTGTTTTAATTCCTAAATTTCAATTTATTTATTTATTTATTTTTTTCAGACTCAATTAATAGGTTTATATAGTCTTCTTAGGTTACTAAATGTGAACTTTGGCCCAAAAAAATACTACCCGGTGTTCCTCTTTTTTTTTTCATTAACAATTTCTCTACTGGTACCTTTAGGAAATGACCAAGTAACTTCTCCATCCCTCCCACCTGCAGGTCATTTCTTGGTACTTCCCTTTCAGTATCGAGACAATTGATTGAACTATATTGTTATCTTCATCTAATGCCTCATTATGTGCTTCATCTTCTTCCATTGATCTATTGTCCACAAAAAAGAACAATTTCATTGTTCAATTCTATTGGTTGTGAAGGCATGTTCATGCTTTGTTCATTGGTTCTTGAGACACTTTTTTCGTTCAAATTAATCACATCTTTTGCCAACCCTGATGGTGGGTTTACTTGTCTTGGTAATGTCAATTGGTCATTTCTGATTCCTAGTGCAATATCAACAATGTCATTTTCAAATACATCTTCATTGTCAACTACATGTTCAACAATGTCACTAACAATATCAACAACAGAAGTTTCATGTGCTTGAGTTGGTAGAATGACCTCCATGTTACTGTGAATTTTTTCATGATTATATTGTGTTTCACATACATGTTCATCATCATCACCATATAAGTGTCCTTGAGAGAGGGAAATCATATTACCAGCTACAACCACATCATCATGTTCATCTACTTCTTCTTGCACTTCAACCCTTGTTTGGACATGCCCTTCTTCCTGAACATCCACATGAAACACTGAACAACCAGTATCATGCATAAGAGCATCATAATTCAGTGGCCATATTCCTGTCCTCCTAAATCCAGTCTTGAAATTTGATGGTGTTAGAGCCCTTTTAAATTCTTTACTTGCAAGCTCTGCTAGCTCGAACCTTTTCACCTCAACCTTTGAATTCTTTCCATCCATGTAACATGCTCTGACCTGAAATAGTTCTTGAAAGAGAAAAACACACTAACATCAAGGGGTTTCAATCTGTGAGTGGTATGAGTGGGAAATGTTAACAGGTCAATGCCCAAATTGTTTGCTTCCTCAGTTGTTTGTACAATAATGTGGCTTCCATGGCCATCTAATATCAATAGGTGTATGTTATTAGGTGAGACACCACCTGGTATAGATGCAGCAAAGTGACAAAGCCAATTTAAAAAAGTTCTTTAGTCATCCATGCATGGGGATGTGCAGTCATGCATGCACTTGGTTCATACTTTTGTATATAGTTTTTTTAGTTGATTTTTACCTTTGAATAGATAAAATCCTGGGATTGAAGTACCAATTGCATTGAAAAACCATAGAATAGTTATCCACACCCTACTCCTAGGCAAAAATTTTGGCATGTTTCAGCTCCCTCTCTTGGCAATTACCTGCATGCCACAATTCGTTCCCGACTGCAAGCCTGTTTCATCACAGTTCCATATATGGTCTGCACCATAAGAATGTTTATCATAAGCACTAGAAAGAGTGTTAGAGAACTTACATACAACTACAGGGCAGAAATTTAATGGTTTGTCTCTGTCAAGATCCTCATCTTTTTGCAATACAAGGTATGGATGCCTTTTTTTAAACTCAAACCACCATGATTTACCAGGAAACCCATCTTTGAATGGGTTTCACCTCCCTTGACATAATTGAGCAATTGTGGATTTGAGTTGTATCAATTCTAGCTCATGTCCCAATTGGGTCATCTCTTTATACCACTCAACCACCCTGGCCTCCTCCTTTTCAGTCTTAATTGTAAGAGGCCCTCTACGTTTTGTAAGAGTCAACCCATTTATCCAATAATGTATTGATGAGGTAGGAATGCCATGTTTTTTTGTAGATTCCTGAACTGAATAACCATTAAACCCTATGTCTTAAATTGTAGCTAAAATTTCTTCTTTTTTTCAACCTCTTATAGCGTTGATATTTTTAGTTGAACTTGCCCCTTGGACTGTGGTTGACTGTGGGTGATGGTGTGACAACATCAGCTTTAGTCGCATGGTCATCCGCAACAACAATGCTTTGAGAATTGTTGACATTCACATCACTTGTCCTGTCCTCACCTAATGAAGGGAATCATAGTTGGGCACCTCTTGTCACTCTCCTATCACTTCTCCTTATACGAGAAACATAACTAACTCTTTCCATAGATGCAACTACCTACAGAACTATTGCATGCATTTTGTTAATAATAATTGAAAACTATGCTTTCATTCAAGCCAAATTTTTTTTGCTTTATTACAGGAAATTATCAATATGTATGTTAGTAGTAGCGTAATATTTTCATGCATATGCCTTTTTGACAATATCCTTGAAAAATCAAATCTACATAATGAATTTATTGTATGTCTTCAAAAGCATAAATGATTGTTGTTTTAATAACTTGTTTTTACACTTAAAATACCATGACTGTATTTGTAATTGGAAAACTACTGCTAGTGTATTGAAATTGACCTAGAATTGGTTGTATGTCTTCAATTATGTCAATATATGTTTTGGATAAAATGTTTTATGCATTATAGGAGGAATTTCAACTAAACAAAGTGATCTTTCTGGTTAAGATGTTGATCTGGTTTGGTTCCTTTTTATAAATTGTTATTTGACTTAAATTGTTTAGGCTCATGTTTGTCAATGTTGTTTAGTTTCATGACAGTCAATAGAAGCTCAATAGAAGATCTATAGGGAATGGTTCTGAGTTTGTCAATACTATTGTTATTCCTATAGATAACACTCTTCAGACATGAAGGATGTTCTAGGAGAAATTTCAACTTCAAAAAGTGACACATGGTTCCTTTTCTAGTTAAGATGTTGGTCTGGTAGTTATTGTTGTTTGAATTAATTTGTTTAGCCTCATTTTTGTAATTATTGTTATTCATTGTCACCACAGGTATGCTAGGTTTGGATTGGGAAGACATGGTAATTTTGCAAGTTGTTTGGTTGTTGAGGGTAGCCTTAGCTGTGTCCTTGGACCTAGTTATAAAGTGCATTGCCTTACTTTTGTTTCAATTAAATTTAATCCTTAAATCTTGAAAACTGTAAAGTCTCCATTTAAATTCTGACAAGGTTGGAGACACTCATATACATCCTAGGTTTGTATTGGGAAGGCATGATACTTTTGCAAGTTGTTTGGATGTTGAGAGTAGCCTTAGTTGTGTTCTTGGACCTAGTTATAAAGTGCAGGTTGTTTGGTTGCTGAGGGTAGCTTTAGCTGTGTTCTTGGACCAAGTTATAAAGTGAATTGCCTTACTCTTGTTTGAATTAAATTAAATCCTTAAACCTTGAAAACTATAAAGTCTCCATTTAAAGTCTTACAAGGTTGGAGAGACTCACATACACACTAGGTTTGGATTGGGAAGACATGGTAATTTTGCAAGTTGTTTGGTTGCTGAGGGTAGCCTTAGTTGTGTTCTTGGACCTAGTTATAAAGTGAAAGTTTTTTACTATTGAGGGTGTTATCACTCAGGTTATTCCCCAAAGTTGTAGGAAAGGGAATACGGTCGAGGTAACCACAAACCAATATTTTAGATACAAGTTCTGGCCAATTTGCATCCAGAGAGGGCTCTCTCTTTATAATTTAGCTTTGTTCTGAGGTATATTAGGTTAGTTATGAAGTACAAGGGTTTTGTTTTGAGTTTGGTTGGAAGGATGGGGATTTAATAGCACAATGAGGTAAAACTAGAATATTTCAATCCATTGAGCATGATGGAGTCAATGAGGGATGGCTTCATGGGTTAAGTTTCTTACCAGAGGATTTATCACAGAGCAAGGTACTAAATATGGAACAATTTATAGGCTGAATTCAGATGGAATGGAGTCAATGGGTGAAGGGAAATTAAGAATCCTTCATCATGTAGACAGAGGGATAATGGATGGCTACTGCTAAGGAGCAGCTAAGAATTCCTTAGCTAATATTCAAGATGGAAGAATCAGGGGAAACAGGAGCAGTTAAGAATTCGCTGTTTATTCTAATTCTGAAGAAAAAATTGAAAATAACAGAGACTGAACACAGAGTGCAAACAAGCAAATTCTGAGTTATTCTTTTTCTCTATTATTTAGATCATGAAACATATATGATATAGTAAACATAGAAACTGTAAAACACGACTTAGAAGGACTTATTGATCCATAAGATGATTCAAGAATTCTATGACATGGCCCTTAGCATCAAATTCCTTATTCAGCAAGCTAGACAAAATTGGTTCCAATAGCTTTTATTTCCAAAAATGTTTTTTATTACATTCAAAACTATGAACATTCACCAGCAACCAACCAACCCCAAATACTTCGTCTGGGGGGGTATTTATACAAAAATGTCAAGATATCATACAAAATATCTGATAGGAATAATATCTACTCACAATTAATGCTTCTTTTATATAGACAGAGACAGATAGTCTCGAAAACAGGGTAGAAATAAATGAAGAAATAAATGATGTTGTGATGGCTGCTCTGCGTTGGTTAGATGTGCTGGAGGTAGGTTCTATGAGTCGGTCTGCAGCTGTATTCCATTAATACTTGGTGCTGGCCACTGTGGCCTATTCAGGTGTCTTTAATTCTGATTTGATACGCCTGTATTTGTCTGACCTTTATTTATCTCCTTTCTCTGCAATATGGTACAAAACTTTGAATTGACCCAAGATACCAGAGATACCAAAGATAACAAAGATAAGTTCATAAGATTCCCAACATATCTTGCCACCAGTCTGATTCTGGTAGTTTATGTCTCTGCAACTTTCTCAAAGTCTCATTAGTCACTGTGTACCTAAAGAAATTGGGCTGAATGGTGAACAAATGTTTCACTTCATGCTCAATATAAAATAGATTTTCCAAGTTGTTGTAGAGGGCCTGGCCAGATGGGACTGCCCTTTCTGCTGAAGTACTTGATGATGCATTTACTTGATCAGCAGCATGTTTATTTAACTTGTGTGTGTACTCAACTTGTCTCATCAGGCGTTCATTACTTCCCAACAGACTTGGCAAACCCTTTTCATGTAAAACTGCAAATCTTTCTATAAAAGAATCAATCTCCACCTGCATGTCCTAGTATCTCCTTTCCAGATTTTGCATCAGAGTTCTCATAGTTAGAAATTTCTTGATATGCAGAATGGTGCCTGTCCTGTCTCTGATTTGCAGTGCCTCCAATTCTTCACTGGTCTTGGTATTCAAAAAATGTATTAGCTTGTTAGCTTGTTCAGGCATGTGTCCCAATAAAGCTCTGGTTTTTTGGATCTCCACTTGGGCTTCTGCTATCAAGTCAATCTGCTCATAAATAATCTGAATAAATCTCCACACATTACTAATGGATTGATTGATGTTACCCACAAAATGCCTTTAATTTCTCCCAGAGGTTTGTTCAAAGAGAGGTCATTTTCCAATGCTTTCACCTTATTTTCTAACGCTTTACCCTCTCTTGTCTTTTCTGCTACAGTCATCTTAGATTTGTCATAACTTATTTCTAACTTTTCCAATTTCTCTTTGGCCTCTTTCAATTCTAACACTTGGAGTTTTAATTCCTCCATGGCTTTTATTAATTCCTCTGTGGTCATGCCAATACTGTGGCCTGGTGCTGTTGTTGTTGTTGCTGTTGAAGTTCCTGTAGTTGTTTCTGTTGTCGCTGCTGGAACAGTGGGAGGTAGTGCTACTACAGCTGTTGAAGAGGCAGCTGTGACCGCAGGGATTTCTTTAGGTGGATGGGAGGTTGAATCTCCCTGTTTATCTTTCAGCGCGGTCTCTAATGCTTTCTCAATGTCATTTAACCTTTCATTGAGCTTCATGAGCAGCTCCATCATTTCTTCCTCTAACTTCTGCTGGACCATTTCTGCTGTCTGAGGATGCATAGTAGGAGGCAATTTCAGCTGCTTCCTCAGGGCAGTAATATCTTCCTCTTTCTTCTTCATTAATGCCTTGATGCCCTTGGCATCCTTTGGGTCATGTCCTAGCTCAATGATAATCTCCTCCAAAGATTTTATCCTGTTGTCTTTAGCAAGAGAAGAGGCTTTCTCCAAATCTAGCTGAGCAGAGGTGTTCTCCAAGGAGTTTTGCAATCTATGAGCTAGCATAGCTTTATTAGCTAGTGTGGAGTATACCATCTCTCCAGTCTGTTTGTGCAGCACGATCTGGTCCATAGGATGAATATCCTTGGCCATGACCTCCAGATTTGTCCTAATGTAGTCAGCTGCCGATTGTGGTTGCTGTACTTTGGGCTTGAAATAACTCATGATCATCTTTCCCTCCTTGATGTCATAGGCAGACATCAACCTTTGCTGATTTGTGGGGGCCATCTTGAGATATTGGTTGTAAAGTTGTACCCTTAATAGGTCGTTTCTAGCTTTAATCTTCGTAAATGTTCTTTCGATATCAGAGGCCTGCTTTCTTTGAGGCCGAGTAGATGAAACTTCCACACTATGTTGCCTCTCTAGCTCTTGCCTGTGTGAGCTAGTTGATGTGTCTACCACCGGGGATATCTGTTGGCTGGCTATCTTTTCCCCTCTCAAACTGTCCATTGTTTCCTCAAAGATTTCCTCTTTAGAGTGAGGATTTAATCTTTGTCTCTTTGCACCCGGCTGCTCTGCTGGTCCACTCATGGGTGTGGGGTCTTCCCTATCTCTCTTTTTTCCTTTTTCCTCATTAAGAGGAGTCTGTAATGCAGGTACCTCTGCTGCTTTTGTTTGTACTGGAGGAATTTTCTCTTGTTGTTCTGTCATTGCTGGTTGCTCTGTTTTTGCCACTTCCTTGCCTTTTGAGGTCCCAGTGCTGGCTTCTTGAACATGCTGCTGAGAAGTTCCAGCAGAGGGTGTGCCAATTCTTGCTTGTGGAGGTAGCTTGAAGAATACCTATCCAAAAGAGTCCAGGTCAAGGGTCTTTTCAAGGTCTTTCATAGCCCTCTCCATATTTT